>SSNS01000050.1:2419564-2444692 GCA_006937985.1 Aphyosemion australe | reverse complement strand
TGACAGAGCTACTGGGAAGCTTTGTGGACCTGCTGTGAATAGAGGAGAGGAGCTCTAGCTCTCTTCACAGATCAGCTCCACAAAAGACTCTCTCTGTCGGTGGTTTACGTCTCTTCATACAACTTGTCACCACGCTCCTTCTCTTTAGTGCTCTCCTTGTTTAGATGAAGCCAGGTTAGAGTGAAGGTGGAGGCTCTTGTGCGTTCGGGGGAGATTGGTTGTGAAGTCTGGCTCCCTCCATGCTCCCCCTCGGAGGCTGCCCTATTGATTGTTGTGCAGGCTGCTGCTTCCTGCGATCCCCGCTAAGCCAGTGTGTTGTCTTTATGTTTTCTTCTAAATGTTCATGTTAAAGTTATTCACTCCTAATTCTGTTATAGTTAATAGTTTTACATGAAAGTAACAGGGAAGGGATGGTAGCTTAATAAAGAAGAGCTACAAATGACTTACATTAAGATCTTCATAACAATAAAAACTAGTTGAGAATATTTATTTATTTTATTTAGATTGATTTATTATTAGAAGCCAGGTGTGATGGATTAAAGCTGTGGCCTTTCTGTGTATTTACACCCAAAAATACATTTGTCATTTAAAAACAATCATTTATATTTAATCCTGCTTGGTGAATATTTTGGAGAGCTTTGAAGTGACTTGGTGCTCCATGAGTAAAATGAACTGAATCTTACTGGAATAGAGACGACTTGACTTTTATTTTCCAGTTGTTTTTGACTTCCTTTATTTGGATCAGCACGTCTCGGACCACTGGAAATCCATACCAGCATTTTATACCCATTTTAATCTATCTTTACACAATATTTTGAGGCTAAGAACTTTCTTCTACTTCTACTCAACAGATGTTTCACACCCGGATGACTCTTCTTACTCAGCCCACCAGACTACAGAAATGCACCGAGAGTTCATACGAGTAAATATTTTATGCAGAGCATTTTTTCTTGTGTTTGATTACCAAACTTGCCCTCCCATTCTGGCCTGGGGAGCGATGAACTCGGGCCTCCCTTTTGCCACTCATTTGATGCACTCATCCATGCAGCCTCTCTTTTCTGCTCTTGCTCGCTCAGTCTCTCTCCTCTCTGCCCATTAACTTCAATTAATGTGATGGTTCATCAGTGGTGGAGGACTCTGTCATGGGGCTGTACCCCACTACTTATCTGATTACTCTTAATGGGAGAAAATATGATAAACAAATTCAATTATCCCTGACCTATTTCCAATGGCCGGGACGCAGGTTTATTATTCATGTCATCTCTGAAGTATGAATATGAAGAGATATAATTACCTTGGCGTCATGTTATGGATGGACAGGGTATGTAAATATACTCCATATTCATGGTGATGAACAGCAGTGCATTGTAAAGGCCAGAGAGGGAGTGAGTGATGCTAAAGATGAACACCCCCTGTTGTGTCCTCGTTGGCCATCAATTCTTCAGCGAGAGCGGCCTTCATCCTCCTGTATTGATGATGGCCGTGCCGGCGCCTCGGACTCCTCCAGCGACCACACAAACGAAGACAGATGGATACAGATTTAATTAAATCTGGGCCTGAATATATGAAGATGGAGGGAGGTAATTGAAAAGGAATCATGCTATGGCTGCTAATCCAAATGCTTGTTTGAATCATGGCTAAGTGAATTTAACAGATGTAGGATGAATTATGTTCATAGTAACATTGTTTTTAAATGAGTTGGAGCCTGAGGTGATGATCAACCACTTAATGCATTATTCAATATGAGTGATTTGTTCTTAAATGAGTTATTTCCATTCCTTTCTGTTAGTTAATTTATCACAAACATTGCTGTAGGATCAGTAAACCCTCCTGTCAGAACTTGAATAATCATGTGACTTCAAACTGAAGATAGAGTCAGGAAAAAGAACTTCAGATGAACTTTTTAGTGATTCAAGTTGTTTGTAAAAATGAACCCCCCTGGGAATACCTGTTGACCTCTGTGTCTGGTCAGGATTAAGCCGAGGCTCCTCACAGAGTTATCTATAACAGACAAGTTTAATTTCTCATTAGTTTTTACAAAAACTCACGTCAAAAGATCTGAATTATCCCCGTAATAAATCCTGCATTTCTCACTGTTACACAAGATGTTCACTTAAAATGGTCACATTCATATTCATGTGTCAACATGATAACTTTGTGTAGAGTTTAAATATTTAGATCTATGTATTTATAACCACAGAGAGGGTTAGGGCTTCTGAAAAAAAAGAAAAGAAAAAGAATTCAGATTTTTTTACTTCTGAGAAAAACGTCAGAATTATGAGATTAAAGTCAGATTTGTTTTTATTATTTTTTTTTCCAGTGGCCCTGATCTCTTTCTGTATAAAACTTCATCATTTGGATTTATGCTTAAACATTTAAACTTACATTATGATCTTACACCTCCTTTTATGGAGACGAGGAGCTGACTCCAGTTTTTGTTTATTTTTTTTACAATCAGATAAATTAAGATCATTAATATGTTGTAATTAATTAGAGATTTCTAAGAGGACTACCACTCTTGGGCTTTGGTCAAGGCTCTTGCCATCGATCAGGTAGAATTTCTCTTCCCAGACACTTTGTGGGTTTTGGGTCTGGACTCCGCTGGACTAGATCTGCTGGAGACTCTATAGATATAATTTACTAAAGCAAGAGCAAAAGTCCATATTTAAATAAAACATGATACATTTTTCTGAAGGAAACGTGTGGACCTCTAAACATCTTGCTCACACCGGTGTTCTCTTTGGAAAGGTGTGGGCGCCCTCTGTTGGCCAGCAGCTGGCCTCTGGTGCTGATGGAGGAGATATGGGGCCAGAGTGACTGTCACCAGAGATAAATGGGGTCTCAGGAGTGTTAGGGCCCCTTGAAAAAATAAAAAAATATATATTTTTTCAGTGTTGAAGAATTCATTTGATTTAACATCCACTGAGAATCAGTGACTTTTATTCTGAGGCCAAGGCTGACTACTCGAGTAGCAAAGCGCTCCTCTTCTTCTGTGCTCACACACAGCCCTCTCTGATTGTCTGTTGGAGTGTGTAAGAAAGAGTGTTTCTTTCTCCATCTCAGAGAACGCTCGTGTCTCGAAGAGTTCACCGACTCTAAGGGATCGATGAAGGGAAGAGATTCAGAGCCAATTATTTTCAGCTTAATGGTCCCAGGGGTGCAGGCTCGAGCAACAACAAAACGCCTTCAAGAGACATCAATTCTGGACAAGCCAGCTTCTCTATTTCTGCTCCGCCACAGCGTGGACATCAACTCCCAGCTCTCTGGAGGAGAGTGAAGAGCACACACACACACACACTAAAAACAGCTGGAAAGTGTACACCGGAGAGTGTCGATACTCTGTATGAGCACGTTTTTTGTCCTGGATCTGTTTGCCATCAAGTTGCCGTCCTGTCAGAGTCAGAGAGAGGAAATCAATCTGGCTGGAGAAATATTCCTGACTCGCAGAACTTTTGAAGAACATTGCTTGTTTTACACAGAAAAAACTTTTGATCCACTTTTTCCATTTTCTAAATTCTAATTTATGGAGGTCACACCTCGATGTTTGGTGTTTGTCCCACTGCTGCATCAAATACGTCTGAGGACGAGTTTATTTCCCCAGAGATATAAAACCTTGTCATTAAAGACACTAAAATAATAACAATTTAAGATAGATTCAACTTAAGGAGACTATTCTATTCTAACTGTACATTTTTAACTAATGTGTATTAAACACAACATTTTACAGAAATGACATAAAAACCACACAAACATCTTACAGCTTGTTTGAATTAAAACTTTTTTCAGATGATTTTTCAAACTCAATAAAGAGTAAAAACGAGGAGTTTGGGTCTGCCTGTGGAGGAGGCCCACACCCTCCTAACGAGTCAGAGCCATGACGGGGAGAAACAGGGAAAATGTGTAAATTAGTGAGAAAACGTTTGATAAAAACTTTTTTAAAAAGATAAAGCTTTTTGTTTGTATTTACCATGAAACACCATGCTTGTGTGGGATGGATCAAACTGAAATCTACATTTAACTTTCTGATGTTACCAGCTGTCAGATCCAGTGAATCCCTGTAGGGCCCGTAGACCAGGTCCAACAGAACCACCATGCAGCACAGAGACAGAAACATCTGGGAAGCTTTTGTGGAACCTCCAGAACTCCTCACACAGATCTGCTTCCTCTGCACTTTTCCTCCACCACTGGAAAACCTGGCTGTGTCCTTTGATAATTATCTAAAAAAATGTGGAGGTGAAGAACCTGCTGGGCCTGGAACCGGCTCCTTTCTCGGTGGCCGAGCAGTGGGACGCCAGGTTGTTTAAAGCAGTCCCACTGGGCGTCTGTGAGGCAGCGTTCAATGAGGCGCCGCTGGCGACACTATCCCCCAACAGCTTAGTGCTCATCAACTATTTAGATATGCACTTAACGCTCTTGGGGAAGCTAATGTTCAGCTGCTGGCGAGCTGAGGGAGAGGAAACACTCGTCAAACTAACGGCCAGAAAGCACAGGAATGACACTGTGCAGGGCCGAAATTTAACCAGATTAGAACTCATCTGGAGGAAGCTGGGTTTGGTTCCTTCTCTGAAAGGTGGAGGTGAGAAAAATGGCTATTTGTGGTTTCACCACCCCACCCCCACCCCGCTTCTCCCTCCAGGTTCTTCTGATCCTCGAGGTCTTTTCCTCCTCTCAGTAACCTGGACCACAGACACCCGCTCTCTGAGTCTTCTCCTCAGCCCACAGTCTGATCCTTTTCCCATCCCTTCAGCACCAACCTCCTCCTCCTCCTCCTCCTCCTCCGTCACTTCCATCTCCTCTGCAACCCCACAATCCCACAAGCAACTCCATGAGGGGTCGCATGATGAATGAGCAGAGAGTCAGCAGGACCTGTGTGTGCTTTGTGTGTGTGTGTGTGTGTGTGTGTGTATGTGTGTGTGTGCGTGCGTGCGTGTGTGCATGTGCGTGTGTGTGTGTGCGTGCGTGTGTGTTTGTGTGTGTGTGTTGGTCAGAGAGTGATGACCACAACTGCCAGAGTGATCACAGTGGGATTCATTACGGCGACAGACAGGGCCGCCTCTAAAACACTGACTCTGTGTGTGTGTGTGTGTGTGTGTGTGTGTGTGTGTGTGTGTGTGTGTGTGTGTGTGTGTGCATTTGGGCATGCATCTGAGTGTGTGCATGTCTTGACAGGCCCTCCACTAAAATGGCGTCTAAGGATTACACTGACTGGGATGGAATAAACAGTGCTGTGTGTGTGTGTGAGGGTGTGTGTGTGTGTGTGTTGGCGGGGGGTTTGATAAATTATTTACATCACTGAGAAAGCAGCGTCGACACTGTTTATGCCCGCACCTGCTCTTCTCAGTGCTTAAAAGATGATTTATGTGTTATGGTCACATCGAATTTCAGCAACTATTGGTCTGCTGCCTTTTGGGACGTAAAGCAGCCGTTACAAAGTGCCGCAGGCTCGTTTGGGAGGCGGCACAGCGAGAGGAGAGCGGCATCATATAACTGGACCAGGCAAACTCCTGTCCAGAGGGCTGTTACAGCAGTTTGTTTGCTCTTACACTCAAATGAGTTATGGACACACTGAGGGAGGGAAGGCAGGCGATGCTTGCTATGAATCTTGTGGTGTAAGAAGGCATCATCAGGGTAGCTTCACACTCCTGGAAGTTCAAGTTTCTGCTAATGTTAAACTTGATGACACAAAAGGATTTAACGTAGGAGTCTTTAAAAACCTGCTCAGACCAAAAGCAGCCCTAAGAACAGATCATCATTTTGTTAACAAGTTGGAAATTTGAATGAATTTGCAGCTTTTGGAACTAATTTCTCATCTACGTGAGATCACATGTGGAAAACAGATATCGATTGATGGGTTGCTGTTTGTCAAACAGTTTATAACGTTGAAAGCTGTGAGGAACATTTAGGTCTATTTGCATGCTTTGAACTCCTGGTTTGGACTCTGTGTGTGTTAGAGAGAGGCAGAGATGGGAAAGAACGTGGAAAATGTCAAATAGAAGAATTCTCACAGCGGGATGTAACGTTATGAGTCAAATCAACAGCATCAGCTGTTACCTGCTTACATCAACATCACCTGACTCCCAAACAAAGAAGCCCCTCATGAACCTGCTGCTTGACTGCCTCATCTGGCTGGAGCTGTTTCTGATCAGCTGGACAAAACAGCTCAGGAATCACACAGAATCCAGTCATTTGACACGTCAGCGACATGTTTCGTAGGGCGGCTGACGCAACTGCTAACAAATTGTTACAACCATGCAAATTTTCTTTTTACAAAGTGATGTAATGCCTGCTTGTTTGCAGCTTACACTCATTTTAATCACTATTTGACCAACCCATCCCAAACCTGTCCCACATTTAGATTACAGAAACTAAACAGAGACGAGAGAAGAACAGCGTTAGAAACAGTGTTTCTTATAAAACTGGTGGGTTTTGTCTTTTCAGGAAACCAGGGTTTGTGCTAAGAGCCAGGTGCTCAGAGTTCATTGGGGAGTTTGGAGTTTATTTTTTTCACAGCAGATGATGTGTAAGTGACAGCACTGACCTTTTAACGTTGGTCCACATACTGATGGACGCTCACATGAATACATTTTACCTTTTTTAACATAAATAGAGAACTAATCTGAATGACTAACTCATCCTGACATCATTTGATGCTCTGGTTTCTAGCAGCAGGAAAACAAACTACATCTTTAGAAAGCTGTAAGCAACATAAGCAAACACTTTAGGGACAGAAATCCACTCAGAAGCTCAAGAGTTTGAGAAGAACACATGCATGCACATGGAGGTTCATGGGGCATGTTCAACACAATGTTTAATATAAAAACCACATTGTGATATGAACCTATAAATGGGTGGAATTTGATATACAATATGTTGTTTTGGGCTTTTTTTTGTAGAAACTTTATTTTGTTTTGACTTTTTTTCATGCAATCATAAATCAGTTTCATTTTCAATCAAATGTAGACTTCTACTACATTTTACTGCACAGATCAGAATAATTTGGCTATAAAGTTGCACCATGGTTGCTTTGCTGTAACAAGTAGAACGTGAGACGTAGCTTGTCTGGAACGTCTTAGCTTCTGATTGCATCATAGTGTATCCGAACATGTCCCAGATATCAGTCTCCTGCTGCAGACAGGGGTGTCACAGCCAGATTTACATATAGCCACAACAACACAGACACCCAGCGGTACCCCAGCACTACACACCAGCTCAATATTTCATAACCATATGAAATATGCCTGAATGTGTGCATGGCATCTGCCATCTTTAGGGCTTTGCAGTCCCCAGGAGGCCCGTTTGATGTGTAATTGAGAAGTGTGCTGAATTAATCAGCAGTTTATCTGCTTTTTATTTGAAACAACACTTTCAGAGAACACCACCATAGATTCATCTCATATTATCTTTTGTCTGTTTTCATCTGCATGCTCACTAATGGTCCACTGAGAATCAGGGGAAAATACCAGCTTTTAAAGAGAGACATATCTTCTCTCTGTAGATGGAATAATATCACTGCTCCATGGAGAAATGATCTGATGTAGGGTGTCTTTTGTTCAGATGTTTCTTTCTTCTTTTTTNGTTTGACACTTGAATAGAAAAAATCAGAATACAGCAGAGCAGGCTACTTTAGCACACATACAAACACACATATCTAAAAATGTTAGTTTAATGTTAAAAGGTATTCTGACATGCTGTCGTTAAAATGCTATCTCACAGCTTTGTTAATGTGATCCTTTTAACTTGTATAATAGTTTAGATAAAATGTATAAATCAAGGTTTCATTAACATCGAGCATGCTAAACTAGAGCTAGCTAGCCAGCCGAGTCAGAACAAACAAGACTCACCTTCATATTCATGAACGAACGATGATGCGTACATCTTAAAACCCTTCTCCAGCTTGCTGTCGGGGGTTGTGGTTTGTGTTCTGCACAGTCGGTGGACATCGTTTATATTTATCTTTGGTAGCTCGGTGAGACACCTTGTGTAAAACAGCGCCATATAGCTACCGGAAGTCACTTCAGCGCTTAGCGCCTACCGGATGTGACGTCACAGTCTTTCGTGCAAAGAGCCTATTGGCCGCTCGGGCGCAGAAAATGAGGCCGCCATCTTAGGTCGGTCGGGCTTCCGGCAGACACGAACCATAACAATAGCAGTAAATATGATGCCTGAGCTCTGTGCGGTTTATTCTTGCTCTAATCGGCGGACTATTGAGACCATGGCTTGGGGGATAACTTTCACAAGTAAGTTCGAGCATTTTTGTTGTTTGTATTTTGTAAATATAACTTTGTTGTACTATATTTGTGTCCACCAGCACCACTTCCTTGTTAGCTAACGTTAGCTACATGTTTACTGCTGGTGCTCCCCTGACAATAAAGGCTAAATGAAACTATTAATCATTTATTCCAAAACATTGACTTAGGTTACAGCTGACAAGAATGCTGCTGTAGAAATCAAAAAAATCTTTCTGGTTTCAGATATTGCTCATGTCTCAGACCCTCCCCTCTGACTGGAGAATAGTTAGCTAACATGCTAGAGTTTTGCTGTGCAGAACTTTTTTCTGGTTTTACCCTTTGAGGAGTTTTAGTTCATTATCAATAGAAATGCAGTTTTTTAGGTTAAAGAAAGGTTCTAAGAAATCTTAAGAAGTAAACAGAACAGTAGTAATAACACAAGATGAATTAAGAAAATAGCATTGACCTCCTTTGTACAATATTGGTAGACACTAATCTGCAAATTGCTTGTTTTTGTTTTCTAGGTTTTCCCACAAAAGATGTGAGGAAGAAGTGTGAGGCTTCCTGCAGCTGATTTATTATGATTAGAACTGGGCTGTGTCAGATGGAGTTTGTTTCATCTTCAGCTTCCTGGTTCTCCTTCAAACAGTAAGTGTATCATAAGGCCATCAGCATTCATAAATGTACATATCCTTTTATCAATCACAAGGCAGAGTGTAATACTTATCCCCCCCACATACCTTGTCTTGATGATATTTGTCAAAAATTTATTTATTTTAATAAACATCCTAAGAATCATGTCTAGGTGCCTCAGAGTTTTCACAGCACCAGAGGCCCCCTGACGTAAACTGAGAACCACAGGTTTGTACTATAAACAGTATATTATTGTCAAACATTATGCTTGTTTGTTTTAACCAGAAAAGTGCAGAACTACATCCAGAAGAGCCAAAGAGAGCCTAGCCTGTCTGTGACCTCCCAAGATTCCCCAGAGACTCTAACTTCAGCCTGATAACGTGAGTATTTAAACATCATAACATTAACCCTAACCTAAACCAAAAGCGTATTCACACCATACCTCTAAAACCATGTTTTAGGGTATTTTGTCATTGTGATGCCCAGCCAAATGTTCCCACAATGTGGAAATATCCACACGCTACACGCTTAAAATTTGTTCACTTCAGCATATAAAAACAAGTACCTCAGAGAGACTCTATTTTTGCCCCTCCCACTCCACACACAATACAAAGCAAGTCTTAATGTTGTCCAATTTTTGAAAATTACTTATGCAAATATATTAAATATGTTTCTATTCCTTTACAGGAGGCTGTGATTGGTGGATGATGAGGCTGGGCTGGGCCAGAAAAACCAAACTAAACATAAATGTGTAGCTGTCATGCTGGATGCCACGGCTGTCAGACTTGATCTCATTGGTTAAGTCTGTGGTTCTGAAGAGAAGGCTGCACCACGTGGCCAAACTCACCTCTCTTGAACTGCAGAAGGGGAGCTCCAGATAAAAGTTCTACAAAGCAGTCCTCTTCCAGGGGTTTTAGCTCATGTAAAGCTTTCAATTACTATTTTAAAACATTCTCAACACAAGTAACAGATAAATTAAGACAAAAAAAATAAAAATAAAATTAACTCCATTAAGCAGTTAGTTATTTTTTTCTCTCTCTTTCTCCCCGTGTGCTGTTCGGCTGTAAAGTAATCAGAATTGATGTCTGAGTATTGAAAACAAGCCTTACAATTTTATTCTCAGAGGTGGAGCGTTATAGGTTCAGCTACACACAAATATACAACAAAACCAGAATATCACTAAACAGTCAGTTCTGACAGATGGTTTGTCGATTTCTTGTCATTCAGAATTTGTTTTAGTTGTCTCTCTCACCCTCTCTTTGAGTTATATTGGTACTATATATTATATATATATATATATATATACTATATATATTGTACTATCTATGGCGAGGGGTCTATGGTCATAGATATCATATAAACACTAGATGCCTTACCCGCGCTGTTCGTCGATTGGACGGACGTCCCTACGCAGCGGCCATCTTACCTCGGACAGCTGCCCCCTTTCGTAACATTGGTGTCAATGGTGAATGTACTATTTAAATAACTCTAACTTGCTCAATTTTCAACCGAATTTCAAACGGGTTGGTTTGTTATAAACGCCAGAGATGTGGCTGTAAAATATGACGGATTTGGCCCATTAATTTAAAAATGTTAAAGTATGTCCTATCAAGCCTATGTGCTATAAGGTTTGTAATAATGCAACCGGCTTGTAAATCTGTTCATTTTTAATCGAGTTAAGAGTGTTTTTGTTTAAGTTGTTCACTCACCTTCCATCTGCTACCATTGAGAACGGAACGTAAGCTGTCCGAGGTAAGATGGCCGCCGTGTAGGGACGCTGTCGAGTCCCAGTTAAGGCATCTAGTGTTTATATGATATCTATGTCTATGGTGATGCCGCCTTAAACCAACTTCCGGCCGTGGTAAAGCGCTACTTCCGGTCGTCGAATTTCCGGTTACGGTAAACACGCCATCTTGTTGTCTGCAGCCAGGTCCTTTTACGGTGTCTGGAAGTGTTTACTTNTGCAACCGCCTTGTCATGGTGGATTATATAATTCACTAAGTCTACTTTGCAATACTGCATAGTGATGCCTCAGGCAGTGAGCCTCTGGCTGCACCCCCACCCACAGACCTTGGCTTGTAACCCCACCACCATGCCCCCCTACTGGTGCAGAACTGAACCACCATACTGTGTTCAAGATGCAGCCATTTTAAAGCTGCAATAGCAAATTTGACAAACAAATTAGCTTAAAACATTTTTTCATGCCTCTTAACACGTTCTAACATTGTATAGCTATAAATATATTGTGGCGATAAAAAAAGAAAAAAGGTTCTCTCGCATTTGTCTAAAAACCTCCACGAATATCACGTTTCGAACTGAAAGCAACCATTGAACCATCCGGTTGTCGGTCTCACTGAACCACCGCTCACGTATTTATCAACAGAACACCACTGGTGTGAGAGGTTCTCCGCTCAATAACATCAGAGAAGGAGAAACAGCCGGCTGCTACCACTTCAACTTTAGGACAAACTACCAGAGTCCCAAAAAGAAAAACACCATTTGAAGTCACGGACAACAAAAAACATTTGGACCTAGAAAATGGCAAATGGTGTTTAGCGCTCTCTCGTTTCCTCTGGTAATGTGGTGGTCGGAGGGACCGGTGGACCCAGTGCTTGGCAGCCTCGCTTCTGTCAATGTGTCTCAAGGCAGCTGTGGCTATGATGTAGCTCATCACCACCAGTGTGTGAACGGGCAAAGTGCTGTTTGTGTAAAGCACTTTGGAGTCCTCTGACTCAGAAAGGTGCCATTTAAGTAAAGGTCATTTACCATTTATCTGTATATTTACTGATTGCTGCTGTGTTTTGGGTGTTAGCTGTCTTTTTGGTTCCTTGTTTCTTGATGTTTGGTAGAAACTGATAGCAACATTTAAACCTGCAGCTTTATGATCACTAATGTTCTGGTTAGTCAGAGTCACATGTCCCTCAGAATCTCTGCTTTGAGTCAACATTTCTACACTGTTCTAAAACCTGGCTTGTTTGTGATGATGATGATGATGATGATGATGATGACGATGATGATGATGATGATGATGATGAGGTTAACCCTAAAAATAGCTTAGAAATATAGTGATGATTGTTTAGGATCGTGATATTACACGTACAGGTGAAACAGGAAAAACGAGAATATGGTGCAAAAGTCAATTTATGTCAGTAATCCAACTTAGACTGAGAGACCATCTAAAGGCTCAGGAACCCTTTGCAGCTGTAAGCCATAGTCATCACAATTATAACAAATAAAGGCTTGAAATATCTGTCTCTCATATATTAGTTTCACCTTTTAAGTTGAATTATTGACATAAATGAACTTTTGCACCAGATTTTCACTTTCCCAGTTTCACCTTTACACTGGTACGGATTTATGACCAGCCCTGTTGGCCCATAAACCATCCAGACACTTCCTGGACCACTGCAGGCCTGTTCAGATTCCTAAATGTCTGAACTATGTTAAACTCAATACGAATATGATTGCTAAATTAAATCACCCAACTGCCCCGCTTGAGTCCCTATTTTAATTAAGAAGTAAAACTGGAGTTTCCCTTCCGGAGTGTCTTTAGTATTTTCAGTATTCACGTTTCTGCGATAACCTGGATGACTCAATAAGAACATATTTGTAAATCGTTGATACTCAGAGAGGCAGTAAAGAAAAGCAGAGCGTCCACGAGCTGTCAATAGAGCACAGAAAGGTTTCTTTCAGTTGCCTTGGTTGTTGCTATATTTATAGTGATTGGACCAACCATTAGATGAAAGCGAGAAAGTGTCTCTTTCCATCCCCATGACAGCAGCCATAGCAGAGATAATAAATTGTTGCAGTGTAGATCAATGTCTGAGGGAAGAAGGGAGTGAGTCTCATTGTTTCTGCACTCCTTGTTTCTGCTCTTTAAGGAAGATCCCTGGCTGCCAGCATGACTAATGGCAACCATTCTGGAGTGGCCGTTTGGTACTTGGCATCATGGTGGACTGGGAGCCGGGGCCGTCAGGTCGGAGACAGCAGCCGTCCCCAGTGCCCTCCAGGCGGAGCCTCTCAGGGTCTCTGCTCTGCCTAGATGGAAAGAAGGTGCCATAAATCAGCCCATCTGGGGGTTGCTCTGCCTCACCATCCATCTTAGAATCCAGTCCCTGATGGTGAAGATGGGGCAAGAGGGGTTGCAAAGCAGAGGGTAGAGGAGGTCCACCTACCTAGGGAATGGTAGGAGGAGCAGCAGGAAGGCAGGGCAGGGTCTCTACTAACCCAATGATTCAGTAATCCAGGGGTCAGGAGACTCTGTGAGGAAAGGAACCACCGGAGAGGCCACACCGGTAGTCCTCATCCATACAACCGTGTTTCTCTTTCAACTGTGTAACTTTTTTGACTTTAACACTTGGTATCGACCAGTTCTTCTTAAACTCTCAAACGGAGACTTCTAGAAACCGTGTCAAAGAGTCTAAGACTATGGGAAGTTTAAGTCAGAATATTTAAGAACACCCTGGTAAACACCCTGATGAATTTGTGATTTTGTGTCTTCATCCAGCAAAACGTTCCAACTCTGAATTACTCCAAACATCAGCCTCACTGTTACAGGTGGGAAGCTTGACTACATCGCAAACTCAATTTACTTTCAGTAACTCATTACAATAAGCCTAAAAATAATATGTCAATGAAAAATTGTTAGCTTCCATATGAAAATGTGTGGACTTAATCTTATTCTAAATATTGTGAACAACGGTCCATATTCAGAAATAAAACCTCAGTGATATCTGACAGAGTATAAAAATACCAAAATGAATAAATGTAACAGAAAGTTCTGTACCAGAGGAAGTGAAGTCATTTAATGACAGAAACTCACTTTTAGTCCATTTCTCATTTGGTGGGTTTCAGTAGCGTTCAGGTCCCCAAATGCAGATGGGGGTCAGGAAGTAGCCACCGCTGCACAGATCACTTACTCTGCTGACTGGGTGTCAAAATGCCCAAATTCTGTGCTGTCTATGGTTGTTGCAAATGCTCTAATCAGGAAAAAGACAAGCATTTTCTTTCATGTACCAAGAGCAGTGTGCCACAAAGAAATTAATTTAAAATAACTTATTGAAAGTAGACGGCAGAAGTGGATCAGTAATCTCCGGACAATGCATCACTTTCTCACAGGTAAGGGTTTACTAAATGGTTTTTCTGGCATTTTATTGAACAGTTACTTAGAAACAGCCATAAAAATGGCAGGTAAACAGTTTGATACTGTTTTCGTGTGTCCTAACTTAATTGTACCGCAAATAGCTTTCAGAGTGCTAATGTTGTTAGCAGTTAGCTTAGTGCTGTAACATGGTGTTTAGACCTTATTAAAGGTGTCCTAGAATGCAGTTAATCAACAATCTAAAACAGAGCTTTGAGCCTCCAAAAAGCATAAGAAATTTTTTTTGGCTTTCATCTGTCCCAGGAGCCCTGATACAGGCCATTCTAAACCCCCTTACTCAGGCCTTCAGTGAAAAGAGCTGTTGACCCCTCCCACTCGGCCAGGACATGCTGGTTGGTTGGTTTCCCCAGAAGGCCTCAGACACATGCAGGTTTGAGGAGGCGTGGCTCCCCCTTATGACGTGTTAAGGAAGGCTTTCTCAGAACAGGAGGTTTTCTCTCGCCTTTTTCAACTTTCTAATTTACATAAAAACTAGGTCACACACGGCTTTGACTTTTTGGCATGCTACTGTTGACCACCCAAGCTGTCTTATTCAACAACAACAAGGAAAATGTTGGTTTACATTCTAGGTCCTCTTTAAAGTCAAACAAATGAACCAGAAATTTGGATTTAAAAAGGCATAATAAATTATTTACAAGTAGATCCCAGCACATAAACATACTTGTTGTTAGCATTAGTGATAGCATTATTATCATGAGCTAATGAATTAAAATAGCACAACTCACTACTCACCTGAGCAAAAACAAGACGACAGCCATTTAAGCTTCTCTGGATCCTAAAGGGTTAACCCAACCTGAAATAAAATAGTTGTAGGCTTCCAGGCTTATAGACGGTTTTCATTTGGTTTGCAGTGTAATATGAGGTATGCAGCACAAGATAGTTATGTTGATCACTTCAGCGCTGGGTAAACACTCCAGAACTACTGACATGGAGAAAGTTGTTGGTACCTTTCGGTCATTGAAAGAAAAACCTACAATGGTCACAGAAATAACTTGAATCTGACAAACAACACACTCAATGTTCAAACATCTCAGTGGAACCAGATTTATAATTGGTTGAGTTACTAAAACATATGTTGAAAAATGTTTTTAGGAATGCTAAAATAAGGTCACAGCATGTTTAAACTCAAAGTGTGAAGCTTTACAGTCATGCTCTGCAGCAAATTCATATGAATCTGAATCTTTCACACTTTACCTTCTAATAATTTATATTGAACACATCTAAATGAAATCTTATGCTACAACTGTTCAGCCATTGATGTTGCTTGTTACTGAGGTCTGAGAGGGTGGGAGTCAAAGAGGAGAGCATGAACACATATCAAAGGCTAAAAAGAAGCCAAGATGGATTTATAGTGTGTGTGTGTGTGTGGGGGGGGGGGTGCGTACGTGTGTGTGTGTGTGTGTGTGTGCGTGCCTGTGGCGGTAGCAGGGGTCGAGCAGAGAAGGCTTTTGCTCCACATCTTCAAACAGCAGCATGGTTCTATGCAGCAGGACTCTGCAGACGGTGGCAACGCCGGGGGCTGTCGGAGTGGCTGAGAAGAGTCACACTGCTTCAAAGAAACAAGACACGGCTGCAGGGCAGAGCATCTGATCCAAGTACGCGCCTCCACCCTCAAACCAACCACAGCGAGGAGATGGGGTGTATAGAGTGGTGACTTCTCTATTCAGTGCTGCCTAACTCTTTCTGTGGTGCAAACCGAGACGTGAAGAGGTTACAGTTACACTCCACCATGCAGCTTTAACACCCTGCGTCATCGTCTCCCATCACTCCTCCTGGGGGTCAAGCACGAGAAAATGAGCAAATATGACTAACGAAGGCATTTCTTCATTAAAGTCCAATGAAAGTGTTCACCCAGTATGACAAACTTCACGTGTTGACACACTGTCATGTTTACACTTGGTGGTTCTAGCGTAGTTCCATCCAGCAGCTTCAGGACATTTTTCCATTAGACGCTATGGAGCAGTGTGATACACCTCTGTATTTAGTTTCTTTTTTTCTTTATTAGAGGTAATATCTGATATTCATATGTTGTGTCTACTTGTCATATTTGTTTCTGAATAAATGACATCCACATGTCAGTCTTCCTATAGTAAGCATCTTGTTTAGTTTACCTACAGCACTCTACCCTGCATGTCCAATGGCTTCCCTCCAGCTCCCTATGTCCATAGTTATCAGCCTCCCATGTTCCCTCAGAAGCAAATTAATATGCCATGTACTTTCAAACTAGTCCACTGCTGCCACAACACCTGGGACCATGTCTCACCCTTTTACTGAGGTCCTCAGTGTACAACAAGGAGGTAGATTGACGTTGGACTCCAGTTCCAGTCTGTGATGAACGACTAAGTGTGGACTCTTCTGTGCAATGACTCACATAAGCTGGCTCCTACGTTTATTGGACTATTTATTTTATCAAAAGGTTTTCCTCTTTTTGTTTCAAGATTCCAGGCCCACGGCCTCATACAAATTGTGTACCCACAAAATCCTGGTATACACATCTTTTCACACAAACTCTATGTATCAATAATAAACTGGAAATGCTCTCAGCCCAAAGCTTCATGCCTGGAGTATGCATCTACCAAGCGGGGCGACGGTGGCATAGGAGTTAAGTGGACGCCCCACAATCAGAAGGTCGCGGGTTCGCGTCCCGCTCGGTCTGTCGCCGTCGTTGTGTCCTTGGGCAAGACACTTAACCCGAATTGCCTCTGTTGGTGGTGGTCAGAGGGGCCGATGGCACAACAATGCAACATCGCCTCTGTCAGACCACCCCAGGGCAGCTGTGGCCACCCAGTAGCTTACCATCATCAGCAGTGTGAGAATGTGTGAGTGCATGCAGCGTCCTTGAGCGTCCTAACAAAGCGCTATATAAGTTCGATGAATTATTATTATTATTATTATTAACCCCACGGACTCAGATCTGAAGACAACCAGGAAGTGACAAAAATTGCATTTCCACCCTCATCCACTAGGGGCTGGCACCAGAAGCAAATCCTCATTGACTCCCATTTTAAAAATGCCAACTTCACAGCAGAAATAAACATGTTTACAGCCTGGTTCAAAAAAACATTTTAGGTTTAATAGGTCTAGTTAACAGTCATGACAACTCTGCGGGGGTGAATTTTTTTGTAACTCTTCCGTTTAGGTGTAATAAATGCTTGAAATTATGAATAATTAGATTTGATTGACAGGTAGCGTGAGCGTCAGAGCTAGCGGCTAGTGGCTAGCTCCGGGGAAGGCCTCAGCCTCAGGTTAATAGATGTTCGGCCATTTTGACTCTCTGAACTTTAGTTGTGTTAACTGCATGTTCGTGTTTGGATGTTAATCACGAAATTATTTGGACAAAGAGGGCAAGCTGTGGTATTGATTGCACTAAGAGATCATCCAAGAAGTCTCTGCTTCATTTTTATCAGTAAGTAAAATTATATTTCTGTACTTTATTTTGCTGGTTGAATGAGGGAAAATGCTGTGCTTTTAACATAACACTGCTTGGTCAAAGATGGGTTGAAAAGTGTTGGTGGAGCTGACTAGGTAACGAAACTGGAGCTCGGTAAGCTGGCCGAGTCTAGTGGAGGCTTCTGGGCTTCGCTGGTCCACTATGGTCAAGGATCCGCAAAATCACCTCTGCAGAAGGGAGGTTTTCCGAATTTCAGTACCGTGTCTCTCCTTGTAGCAGCAGCGGTCCTGTGATCAGAGATCTGCCAATCTGCTGCTCCAGCCTTCCAGAGGCAGCCCAGTGAGGCGGGCGCCCAGCTCCCATGCGAGGCTGAAGTCGTCCTGGTCGCCAGTAGAGCTCTCTGAGGGAGACCACAGAAACACCGCAGCTCTTTGAGTTGATGCTGTTTTACTTTTGAGTNAGCCTGAGGGGAAGTGACAGAGCTACTGGGAAGCTTTGTGGACCTGCTGTGAATAGAGGAGAGGAGCTCTAGCTCTCTTCACAGATCAGCTCCACAAAAGACTCTCTCTGTCGGTGGTTTACGTCTCTTCATACAACTTGTCACCACGCTCCTTCTCTTTAGTGCTCTCCTTGTTTAGATGAAGCCAGGTTAGAGTGAAGGTGGAGGCTCTTGTGCGTTCGGGGGAGATTGGTTGTGAAGTCTGGCTCCCTCCATGCTCCCCCTCGGAGGCTGCCCTATTGATTGTTGTGCAGGCTGCTGCTTCCTGCGATCCCCGCTAAGCCAGTGTGTTGTCTTTATGTTTTCTTCTAAATGTTCATGTTAAAGTTATTCACTCCTAATTCTGTTATAGTTAATAGTTTTACATGAAAGTAACAGGGAAGGGATGGTAGCTTAATAAAGAAGAGCTACAAATGACTTACATTAAGATCTTCATAACAATAAAAACTAGTTGAGAATATTTATTTATTTTATTTAGATTGATTTATTATTAGAAGCCAGGTGTGATGGATTAAAGCTGTGGCCTTTCTGTGTATTTACACCCAAAAATACATTTGTCATTTAAAAACAATCATTTATATTTAATCCTGCTTGGTGAATATTTTGGAGAGCTTTGAAGTGACTTGGTGCTCCATGAGTAAAATGAACTGAATCTTACTGGAATAGAGACGACTTGACTTTTATTTTCCAGTTGTTTTTGACTTCCTTTATTTGGATCAGCACGTCTCGGACCACTGGAAATCCATACCAGCATTTTATACCCATTTTAATCTATCTTTACACAATATTTTGAGGCTAAGAACTTTCTTCTACTTCTACTCAACAGATGTTTCACACCCGGATGACTCTTCTTACTCAGCCCACCAGACTACAGAAATGCACCGAGAGTTCATACGAGTAAATATTTTATGCAGAGCATTTTTTCTTGTGTTTGATTACCAAACTTGCCCTCCCATTCTGGCCTGGGGAGCGATGAACTCGGGCCTCCCTTTTGCCACTCATTTGATGCACTCATCCATGCAGCCTCTCTTTTCTGCTCTTGCTCGCTCAGTCTCTCTCCTCTCTGCCCATTAACTTCAATTAATGTGATGGTTCATCAGTGGTGGAGGACTCTGTCATGGGGCTGTACCCCACTACTTATCTGATTACTCTTAATGGGAGAAAATATGATAAACAAATTCAATTATCCCTGACCTATTTCCAATGGCCGGGACGCAGGTTTATTATTCATGTCATCTCTGAAGTATGAATATGAAGAGATATAATTACCTTGGCGTCATGTTATGGATGGACAGGGTATGTAAATATACTCCATATTCATGGTGATGAACAGCAGTGCATTGTAAAGGCCAGAGAGGGAGTGAGTGATGCTAAAGATGAACACCCCCTGTTGTGTCCTCGTTGGCCATCAATTCTTCAGCGAGAGCGGCCTTCATCCTCCTGTATTGATGATGGCCGTGCCGGCGCCTCGGACTCCTCCAGCGACCACACAAACGAAGACAGATGGATACAGATTTAATTAAATCTGGGCCTGAATATATGAAGATGGAGGGAGGTAATTGAAAAGGAATCATGCTATGGCTGCTAATCCAAATGCTTGTTTGAATCATGGCTAAGTGAATTTAACAGATGTAGGATGAATTATGTTCATAGTAACATTGTTTTTAAATGAGTTGGAGCCTGAGGTGATGATCAACCACTTAATGCATTATTCAATATGAGTGATTTGTTCTTAAATGAGTTATTTCCATTCCTTTCTGTTAGTTAATTTATCACAAACATTGCTGTAGGATCAGTAAACCCTCCTGTCAGAACTTGAATAATCATGTGACGTCAAACTGAAGATAGAGTCAGGAAAAAGAACTTCAGATGAACTTTTTAGTGATTCAAGTTGTTTGTAAAAATGAACCCCCCCCGGGAATACCTGTTGACCTCTGTGTCTGGTCAGGATTAAGCCGAGGCTCCTCACAGAGTTATCTATAAGACAAGAGTTTAATTTCTCATTAGTTTTTACAAAAACTCACGTCAAAAGATCTGAATTATCCCCGTAATAAAATGGTCACATTCATATTCATGTGTCAACATGATAACTTTGTGTAGAGTTTAAATATTTAGATCTATGTATTTATAACCACAGAGAGGGTTAGGGCTTCTGAAAAAAAAGAAAAGAGAAAGAATTCAGATTTTTTTACTTCTGAGAAAAACGTCAGAATTATGAGATTAAAGTCAGATTTGTTTTTATTATTTTTTTTTCCAGTGGCCCTGATCTCTTTCTGTATATAACTTCATCATTTGGATTTATGCTTAAACATTTAAACTTACATTATGATCTTACACCTCGTTTTATGGAGACGAGGAGCTTACTCCAGTTTTTGTTTATTTTTTTTACAATCAGATAAATTAAGATCATTAATATGTTGTAATTAATTAGAGATTTCTAAGAGGACTACCACTCTTGGGCTTTGGTCAAGGCTCTTGCCATCGATCAGGTAGAATTTCTCTTCCCAGACACTTTGTGGGTTTTGGGTCTGGACTCCGCTGGACTAGATCTGCTGGAGACTCTATAGATATAATTTACTAAAGCAAGAGCAAAACTCCATATTTAAATAAAACATGATACATTTTTCTGAAGGAAACGTGTGGACCTCTAAACATCTTGCTCACACCGGTGTTCTCTTTGGAAAGGTGTGGGCGCCCTCTGTTGGCCAGCAGCTGGCCTCTGGTGCTGATGGAGGAGATATGGGGCCAGAGTGACTGTCACCAGAGATAAATGGGGTCTCAGGAGTGTTAGGGCCCCTTGAAAAAATAAAAAAATATATATTTTTTCAGTGTTGAAGAATTCATTTGATTTAACATCCACTGAGAATCAGTGACTTTTATTCTGAGGCCAAGGCTGACTACTCGAGTAGCAAAGCGCTCCTCTTCTTCTGTGCTCACACACAGCCCTCTCTGATTGTCTGTTGGAGTGTGTAAGAAAGAGTGTTTCTTTCTCCATCTCAGAGAACGCTCGTGTCTCGAAGAGTTCACCGACTCTAAGGGATCGATGAAGGGAAGAGATTCAGAGCCAATTATTTTCAGCTTAATGGTCCCAGGGGTGCAGGCTCGAGCAACAACAAAACGCCTTCAAGAGACATCAATTCTGGACAAGCCAGCTTCTCTATTTCTGCTCCGCCACAGCGTGGACATCAACTCCCAGCTCTCTGGAGGAGAGTGAAGAGCACACACACACACACACTAAAAACAGCTGGAAAGTGTACACCGGAGAGTGTCGATACTCTGTATGAGCACGTTTTTTGTCCTGGATCTGTTTGCCATCAAGTTGCCGTCCTGTCAGAGTCAGAGAGAGGAAATCAATCTGGCTGGAGAAATATTCCTGACTCGCAGAACTTTTGAAGAACATTGCTTGTTTTACACAGAAAAAACTTTTGATCCACTTTTTCCATTTTCTAAATTCTAATTTATGGAGGTCACACCTCGATGTTTGGTGTTTGTCCCACTGCTGCATCAAATACGTCTGAGGACGAGTTTATTTCCCCAGAGATATAAAACCTTGTCATTAAAGACACTAAAATAATAACAATTTAAGATAGATTCAACTTAAGGAGACTATTCTATTCTAACTGTACATTTTTAACTAATGTGTATTAAACACAACATTTTACAGAAATGACATAAAAACCACACAAACATCTTACAGCTTGTTTGAATTAAAACTTTTTTCAGATGATTTTTCAAACTCAATAAAGAGTAAAAACGAGGAGTTTGGGTCTGCCTGTGGAGGAGGCCCACACCCTCCTAACGAGTCAGAGCCATGACGGGGAGAAACAGGGAAAATGTGTAAATTAGTGAGAAAACGTTTGATAAAAACTTTTTTAAAAAGATAAAGCTTTTTGTTTGTATTTACCATGAAACACCATGCTTGTGTGGGATGGATCAAACTGAAATCTACATTTAACTTTCTGATGTTACCAGCTGTCAGATCCAGTGAATCCCTGTAGGGCCCGTAGACCAGGTCCAACAGAACCACCATGCAGCACAGAGACAGAAACATCTGGGAAGCTTTTGTGGAACCTCCAGAACTCCTCACACAGATCTGCTTCCTCTGCACTTTTCCTCCACCACTGGAAAACNCGCTCAACCGCATTTTTCTGGCTAAAAGCGCTCAAAAACCTCCATTAGCGTCGGGTTGGTTTTGAGTTTGCTCAGGTAGTTTGTAGCTGGCCCCATTGCCTCCAAGCTCTGTGTAGCTTCGAGTTAGCATGTAGCTAATCTCCCGCTGATCTACGACTGCTGCGAAGGAGCGGAGCGTGAGCTCACGTATGCGGCCCAGGCGCCTGGCTCCGACTGCTGCGGTCTGAGGCTGTGCTGCTTGTATTTTAACAGTCAATGGTTAGATCCTTGCTCTGTGTTAGCTTCGAGTTAGCTTGTAGCTACATCTGTTCAGAGTCTATGGGTGTCATTTGCTCCCACCCTCACAGCCCCACTCTCAGCTCCACCTCTTCTCCCATTTTTGGATTGTCTGTGTGTGACGAGACATGTCACACAGCCAAGATGGCAGCAATCAGAACCGCCCATTTGGCTTCATAAGAGCCGCACAGAAAGAAATGGGTGGGGTTTGTCCATATTTTTTATACAGACATTGGTTTCTACTAGTATCAGTCTATTAGTTGGCAGCAGTAGCTCTGGAGGTAGAGTGTGTTGCCACATGATCGGAGGATTGAGGGATCGATTCCAGCTACAGTAGCTTATACAATAACCCTTCTACCACTGATCGGAGTCACATGTTCTGATGGTGAGATCCTCCAGGATCTCAGGAAAATCAGGGTTTGGTAAAACGTTTTTTTGTTTAGGGAAACTGAGAACACTGTTATAAATGCATGGAAGGTCATGGATGGTCTTTGCTGACCCAGATCCTTGAGGAGTACTTATGCCATTATTGATTTCCACTGAGTGGTACGGTGCAGGTCAGAACGATTTTTTGTGTGTTTTAATTGCTAAAGTAGTCCGTGCACCAACTCATACTGAACCATTTCTGGTCCCTCTTCAGTTGTGAGTCCATTTGACAATGGAACTCTACAGTAACCCCAACTTTCCACCAGACGCGAAACGGCCACGAAACATACTTCATGGCAATTAGCTGCTGTTAGAGTGAACGGATTCCTTTCCACCGGCCTCGAAGTGTAAGGTTTTGGACGCATCCCAGAATCAAAGGGATGTGTCCATTATGTTTTGAATCTCTTTTTTTTTAAATCCACAGTTCAGATTGGGCTAGACAGGAAGTCAAACACAAAAGCAGTGTAAAACATCTAGAAACTTTCAGAAAAAATATCATGTCCAGTTAAACGTACGTCATTTCCTGTGACATATCCATTGCTGAGGTAAACAAAACAGAAAATAAACCACAGACCTTTTTGGATACATGCAGCTGTCTATCTCCTTGCTTGTTACGTGTGGAGTGTAAAAAAAAGTAGAAAACAAACAGTAGATCTCAGAAAAGAAGCAGAGTTGGGAGAAAGAAAGTAATAAACAACATGTTAAAATCCCAAAAATGATGCGGAATATACAGGGATTCGTTAAACAGACAGGCCAGGGACCGGTACAGACATGGACAATATTGTTGGTACCCTTCGGTCAATGAAGTAAAAACCCACATTGGTCACAGAAATTACTTGAATCTGACAAAAGTAATAATAAATAAAAATTATATCAAATGTAACCAATGAAAGTCAGACATAGCTTTTCAATCATGCTTCAATTGAATTATTTAGAAATAATAAACTCTTGTAACAGGCCTGGACAAAAATGATGGTACCCGTTAATATTTTGTGCCTCAACCTTTTGAGGCAATCACTGCCATTAAACGATTCCTGTAACTGTCAATGAGACTTCTGCACCTCTCAGCAGGTATTTTGGCCCACTCCTCATGAGCAAACTGCTCCAGTTGTCTCAGGTTTGAAGGGCTCCTTTTCCAGACGGCATGTTTCAGCTCCTTCCAAAGATGCTCAACAGGATTGAGGTCAGGGCTCATAGAAGGCCACTTTAGAATAGTCCAATGATTTCCTCTTAGCCATTCTTGGGTGTTTCTAGCTGTGTTTTGGGTCATTGTCCTGTTGCAAGACCCATGACCTGCAACTGAGACCAAGCTTTCTGACCCTGGCCAGCACATTTCTCTCTAGAATGCCTTGATAGTCTTGAGATTTCGTTGTACCCTGCACAGATTAGCAAGATAGCAGTGTTTATCACACTGGATAACTTTCCCTGGTTGCATACTGTTCAGTGTACTTCTTGGATGAGTGATTTTTAAGGGTAAATTAACAAAATAACAGATACGGAAAGGACAACTTGGATATGTTTTCTTTTTTCTTCTTTTTTTAATGCATTGCATTACCACCGCATATTAGAATGGAATTCAGCAGGTGACTGGTTGAGCCAGGTGGAGGTGTGGCCAAGACTCAGCTGGAGTCCAGTGCAGCGCAGCCACGTAGTACGGTAGAGACAACATCAGTGTGGAGCAGAGTTTTAACCTGAAGATGGAGAAATAATTATGGTTTTGGGCTGAAATATTAAATTTTAAGTAAGTTGCACTAAACTGCCAAAATAATGTTTACACGTGTCTACAGCACTATTAGCAGTGTTTGCGAAAACTTTTCAGCCACGCCTGCCAAACTGGCAGACGTGAGAGCGTCTCACGTAGGACATTTTTGAACCACGTAGGACAATGTCCTCGCGGGCCTTAGATTTGTATCTCTTTAACAGTGGGTATTGTAGTGACCTCTGACCTTTACATATTATACATATTTTATTGTGACAATAATCTGTTGACATAATTTGAAAAAAGAACCATCAATGTGATTTTCTGCCAAATTCATAAAATGAGGATTAACAGAATTTATCAGGAAATTATAAGAGATCATATAATTATTATAAATTATTATGAAACACCAGAAACAACATATTATATATGAAAATATTTCTAAATTTTGTAATGATCCATAAGGGCTTTTTGTGACTGATGCTGTAGACTGATGTTACTGTTCCTTTAAGAGACGCTGTGGCTGGTTGAGGTGAGACTGGAAGTTGGAGATGGGGTTTATCTCAGCTGTTTGTTAAACTACTCTAATAAACTGCTGTTAAGGACAAAATGTCATTCTGTCTGACGATTTAGTTCATCACAAATATCACGATACAGAGAAATGATCTTTTTCTTGGCGGGGGG
>SSNS01000050.1:2386454-2415884 GCA_006937985.1 Aphyosemion australe | reverse complement strand
TGAATCACTTCTCCCCTGAAAATCTCTGGGCAGGGGGGTGTGTGTGAAATGGGTCAAAGTTTACAGAGCACTGGGTGGGTGAAGGAACACATAAAACTTAATGTCTAAAAAAGCGAACTTTTCCTTTAAAGACCCACTCCAATGAAAATCGTATTTTTTCTGTTTTAAACATGTTCTTGAAGCATTTTTCTTATGCTACAGGACATATCTAAAGAAATTTAAGCTCAAAATTGCATTTTTGAGTATTTCCGCTTTCAAATCTCTGTGAATCAATAGCAGACGAAAAAATGCAGCCTAAAACTGACTGGGTTTGCGATGTCACAAAGTTACTGGGCAGAGCACAAACTCCACTCTGCTCTGCCCCCTAAAGCCTGGGACACACAGGAGACAGACGCGCTGCGCCACGTAAGTGCCGCGGTTTTGGGAAGTCAAATGGTCACACAGGAAGCGCTGCGCCGCTGAGCACTTCTTGGAAAGTCGCGTGATAGTCACAACATCACACGGGACTTGAGAACAGGAAGTGGAAAGTGACTCTTTTGTTTATACGTGATCAGACTTGCTGCTGTGTTTTGTGAGACTCTAATTCATTAAAAATGGATAAGTACGTTATCTATTAGGATCGTACAATATCTTATGCTTCTCGACATCAACAATAAAAAGCTCCTCGTCCATGTTTTGGCGTTTGGGTTTGTGCCGTGAAACCGTTCCGCGTTGTAACGTCTGTTGTATAGTACTCCACATTGTTGCAAACATCCGCTCCACGGCACTATAAATACAACTGGTGCCTATCTTCAGCACCTCTGCGTGGACCGGTGCTTCTGGGACGCGACGCCGCGCTCCCCGTGTAGCCACTCTCATGGCTTCTGATGGCTTCTTTTTAAAATGACGCAGCGCGGGCGTGGCACGGTGCGGGCGTTTGTCTCCTGTATGTCCCAGGCTTAAGGCTCTGAGGAGTAGAGAAGAAGATGGAGGAGAGGTTCCGTGCCAAAGGCTCCGCCCCCAACCCAGAGGCGAATTTTTAATGAGCTACTGTCACTATGTAGAAACTAACTGCTAGAAAACGGCACAGGTTTTGTGATTTTGGCTAAAAACAACATAACCATAATTTAAAGACCACTGAGAACTATTTAAAACAGCTAATAAGATGATCGGAGTGGAAATTTAACTGTACTTTATTATTATCTTTCTTATTTTCTCTAAGTTTATGGGCTGCTGACGAGGGAATTTCCCCACTGTGGGATTAATAAAGTCTATTCTATTCTATTTCACTCACCTCATTTTACACGGACATGTGAGAGACAAAAAGAAGGTGCCAGCAAACACAAAGCAAGCATGAGTTGCTGTCCGGACTCCATTGTAGCTTTTGTCATTGCACTAGTATAATGCTACGGTAAGCTGCAGTTAAGCAGCAAGAATCCAACAGGCAGTAGAAAAGCTCTCCTGCATACGCCAGACCATAAAATAGCGTACCAGTCCGCACTGTTATACTCAGTGGAAAGGGGGCTCCTGGTTGTGATGTGATGACTCTACAACAGGGGTAGGGAACCCTGGTCCTGGAGAGCCGCATGTTTTAGAGGTTTCCTTGCTTCAACACGCCTGATTTTAATCAGCAGGTGATTAACTTCTGCAGAGCCTGATGAGCTGCTGAACAGGTGAATCAACTGTGTTGAAGCAGGGAAACCTCTAAAACGTGCTGTATAGCGGCTCTCTAAGACCAGGGTCCCCTACCCCTGCTCTCCAGTGTTTGGACATACTTCATACTTTTTTAAGGTGGTTCATGAGTTAGCGTCTGGTTAGCACTGTGTGATCTACTAGCATGTAGCTAAAGAGAGTTCTGCAGGGTAAAGCATCTGATCCATGCATGCATGCTCCAAACATGACAACAAGAAGGAAACTGGCTCCTGAGCTCGCTGCTGCCCAACTCTCTGCTGAATAAACAAGAAAACAGAAATCGTAAAAGTTAGAATTATGTTTTGCTTCACATCTTAAACACCCTTCTCCATCTCCATCCATCGCTCCTCCTGGGAGGGGAACACCAGAAAATGTGCCAAAAGCTACAGAATAAATAACAGAAATGAGGAGGTGGGGGTGTCCTCTTCAAATGAATGCTAATTCTGGGAAGCCTCCACCCCCCAAAACCACAGCCACTGCACCCCGACACCAGCAACTTTGTTCACATATTGATGCGTTCTGCAATCAACTTCAATGGCACGAGCCATCTTGGGGAGAGCAAGGATGAAGCCAGGAAAATGGAGAGAAAGAGAGAGTTGGGGAAAGAGGGGAAGGGGTCCTAGATTATTTCTTCACTTGAGCCCAACCACTGCTTTCATTAGCCCCTCCATTAATTAGCCTCCTGCAGCTCATTTGCAAGTCAATGGCTGTGGCTGTAGGACCAGCGGCTGTGAGTTGCAGCACCCCTGTGATCTTTTGGTCCTCCAGACCCTCCACCCCTCACACACTGAATGCAAGCTTTCCTGACAATTAGTACAAAGAGATTCATGCTCCGTATAGCCAATACATTATTCATATTTTCTCCTCACTTAAATAAATCATAATGTTCTTGAGGGTTTTACTTAAACAACATGCTTTCTTTCCCCCTGATCTCCCTGCCAGAGCCCACTCATCTCACCAACGTTCAAATACTTTTGGTTTGCAGTGACCTTGCCCCTTTTTGAGTCATTTCCTCAGTGGAGTGAGACCCAACGTCCACTTTCCAGGGAATTATCACCATGTGTCTGGGAAAAGGGGGCAGTTTCTTCACCATCCTCCCTCTCATGTTTAAAATGACCCATCAGCCCGCAAGAAAGGAATGTGTAAGAATCCCACTGATTCCTATAAGCAGAACAACATCCTGCTTTTATAGAGTCGACACTGATGCTTTCATCTAATCAGCGTCTTTATTCTGTTTTTTAACCTCCGCTGTAGGATGAAAGTCCTAAGCTCCCTATGAGAGAAAAGTTTCATCTGGAAGATCGTGGGCCTCGATGCTTTTTATGTCCTCCACATTGATCTGATCTGTTAACGCTGTTGTGCTGGACCAAGGCTGTCTGGACAAAGCAGAGCAGCTGTCTCAATGATTTAGCAGTCCTTTGTACTATTATTCATCTGACTGGAGGGAGTCAGTGTCCAGCTGAGGGCTTGCATCTTTTATGACCACTTGCAGTCCATTCAGACAAAGGTACTTCCATGGAATACTTTCGGGACCCTCAGCACATGTATATTGATGTATATGGCTGCATATTGATTCCTAACATCTTTATTTCATTGTCAAAGGAGAAGACTGGCTGTGGTGAGGTGAGTTTCTTCGGCTAGCCCTTTAAGTTGTGTGTCTTGTGTTGCCCCTGATTGATGTTGTCTTCATTAGTTAGATGCCATCCGTTTTCCTGACTCATTCGTCATGTTTATTAAATTATCTTTGCACTTGCGACAGCTGCTTCTGATCTGCTAATTTAACTGTTCACTTAGGAAGTTACACAGAGGGCTTTGAGGTAAATAATCCTCCCCTCCATTCCCGTTAAGTCCCTCCTCTCGTTGAGGCGGCTGCATATCGGAGCGCTTTTCTCCGGCACCGTGGGGTCTGGGAGATCTGAGGCTTCAGGTGTACACAGCTAGCCTGTCACTTGAGAATGGCTCCAAACAGGTAGCGCAATTAGCAGGTGGAAAACATGTTTATCTGTCAGCCCAGAGACAGACTGGGATGGCTTTGAGGAGAGGTGGGGGAGGAGAGGCACCGGCCGTTCAAATTGTGTACAGGCTATTAGACTATTTCACAGAACCCATTCTGAGATACAAAAGGGGAACACCCGTGCTCCCCCACCCCAAAACCGTCCAATTAGCAGAAAATTCCCTCTTCTTCAGCATTTATTACACCTATTCAGTATTCTGGATGCTCCTATCAGTTTTCCATAACTAGGCTGTACAAAGAGCAAATGCTCCATTTGGTGTGATTTGTTGCCCTGCTTGACCACTTCTTTGTCTCGGCCAGGCTGGTTAAGCACTGTGCAACGATGCTCCCCTGCTGTTTTATCAAGTCTGCTGAATTCGTAATGAAATAAGTGAGGGTGACAGTGGCACAGGAGGGGGGGTAGGAGCAACAGAGCGCCTTATTTGAATCATTTAAGTAAGATGCAATTATGGCTGTGCTTGACGTGGAGGAAACAGCCCGTTTTAAAGGCAACACAAATCAATGGGCACAGCGATGGTGATGTGTTTGACAGAAGTGCCTGTTAGTGGCGCATACGGCTGCTCTCGAGGATCATTACACACCCTGTAGACGATACATTATCACCAAAAGAGAGGAATGAAAACAAAGAGCAGAGGGAGGGGGGGAGGGTTGGGCCGTCCGTAAAACGGCCCTGGATGGCCTCTTCCAGGAAGAAAATGGCTCCATGTTTGCACTTTTTCAGGCACTCTCACATTCCTTTTGGCACTTTTACACACTTACACTCGCGAGTTAGGCTTTCTCTTAGAGTCTCATTGGAGAATGTTCTTTGACTTCATACTGCGGACAAAGAAGCTGCAGTTAGTGAAGCCCACATCCGTATTAGTCCCAGATGTATCACATTAAGATGTATTTTTGCTATAATTCATTCTGGCTGCTTTGGGTTGGTTTGCTTTTGGAGAAATACTTTAATTTTGCCCAAATCCACACATTTCTCCTTTATCCTGGATGAAAAGTTACTGAGTGGAATTGAGTTTTACAGCAGAGAAACTGACTCTAACACCAAAGGAAACATGATAGCAGAGACAGCAGCGAGAAAACATCCAACCCTCTCTGGGTTTCTGAAGAGCAGTTTAGTTAGAGCATAAAGCCAGCCTACCAAAGCACGCAGTCATGGTGCATTCTGGGTAGAAAAGCCCAAACTGTAGAGGCTGCTTAAGCAAGGATATTATTCTTTTTCTGTAATCTTTCACTTCCTTCCATTAGCACTGAGCTGAAATATTCTAGAACGTTAAACAGAACATGCTGCAGGATGGAGGATAATAACATAAATCTTAGTTCTCCAGGCTTTCCAAAGGGTTCTTGTATTTGGTTGATTTCAGAAGTCCTCATCAGTGACGTGATGGAAGGGAGATGGGATGAAATGCAGCTTTGTGGGATTTGGGCTTTTCCGGTTAGTTAGCCTCGACATTAGAGAGGCTCCAGCAGCATCTAGGCTCGGTGTTGGATGTAACTTTGACTGAGCCTGGCACCTCTGGGACATGTCAAGCACCAATGCTCTCTCTCCCTCATTCTCACTTTTTAAATTATTATTATTCCTCCTCTCCCTGCCTGAGGACTGGGCCATCTGCTGCATGTTGGTGGAGCCAGGCTCGATGACTACAGCCGGTCTGTGTGCCGCCTTGTTTTGGCCACAGAACCTGGTCCATCCCCTCTTCAGCAGAATACTTCGTGTTTGGAACACTAGCTGAAGAGTGACTGACAGGCAGCATTAAAATAAAATTAAAATCTAAAAATAGGAAAAGTGGGATTACCCGTATCTACGTCTTATTCTCCTTCTCACAGAGAGGGGGGGGGGGGGGGGGGGGGGGGGGGGGGGGCACTGGGGATTGAGAAACAACTGTGAGAACTTGTCAGAGACAATTAGAGAAAGGAGAAAAATCCTTTGGTCACTGGTCCAGTGTAGGACTCCCCACCACCAGCTGCTCCTGATTAAACTTTTATACATGTAGCAGTGAAGTTAAATCCTCTGTTATGTTAGTTTCCAGGTGAGACCTCCTCGTACCTGGTGCCCCCACCCCCCACACCCTCCTGCCTCTGTGACTTTCTGCAGAGAACCGGCCATCGGGGCTCCGTTCTGGACCACCCCTCATCTATCAGTGACACTAGCGGCTGACAGAGCACTTATTCACATTCACTCATGAATATTCAATTTACCCCTACTTCAAGGGTACAATAGACATTCTGTATCTATACACAGGAGAGAGAAGCAGCATCTTTCCGTTTGTTCTCTTCATGCCTCCCTTTCTACACTTGAACATCCTAAACATCGGCAGCAACACACAGGCCTTAATTTCATGCAAATGTTTCATGTTTCATCAGAGGTGTCGACCAGGAGACAATTTTTTCCCTGACACTTTGAGGAAGCTAACACAATCCTGCACCGTTTGCGCGAAAGAAAAATCCCATTTGTCCTCTGTCAGCACAAACACTTTAATTTGAGGCTTTCACTCCTGAGTAAGCAGCAGATCTCCTCAGAAGCCCAGCGAGACGGAGGAAACGCATGTGGGTCCTTCAATCTCTCCCTCATCAGCAGAGGCACAGCTCGTTGTACGTGGCCTCCGTGTTTTTTGTCAGTCAGCGAGGTCATGCATAAGTCAAGAGGAGAGCAGCGAGTTCAGGTGCGTCAGCGTGGAAACAGCCACCAGGACCAGCGGCCACAATTTTCCTGCAGTCTTATGATGCTGTTTCATGTGGTGGGGTTTCCAGGTGAGTCTGCACAGTGACAGGAACACAGATCATACACACACTCACAAACACACGCACACACACACACACACTCATACACGCAGAAACACACGTGCACACACACACACACAAATACACACGCACACACACACAAATGCACACGCAAACACACACACGCACACACACAGAGACACAAACACACATGCACACATGCATACGCACGCACACACACATACAAATACACATGCACACACACACACTCACAAACACACACACGCACACACATGCACACACACACACTCACAAACACACACACGCACACACATGCACACACACACAAACCAGCCATTTTCCTCCAGTAGTGGCATCGTGACAAGCTGTTGTTTCTACACACCACCTGAATTATTACCAAGTGACTATATATGAACGAGCTCATAATTAACCCTTTCACATTCAGAGAGTCACACACACGGTAATCCAGGAAGCAGCTGAGAGATGCTGGAGGCTCTCCAGACCACGTTAGGGAGGATCCTCCATCATGCCTTCCATCAAGTCAAAGATTCTGATTCAGTCCTAACATCATGAATACATTTCTGTTTTCAAACAACAACTTAGTCAAATTATCAGCCAGGTCAAGGTGAGACTTCTGTGTGTTAGACGAGTGGAGGCAGAAACACAAAGGCATCAGCAGAAGAGGGTTTTAGAGACTTTACTCATGAAGGAATAAAATATTTACACATAATTTATTTTTTATTTATTTACTATTACATTTATATATAAAATATGACTACATTCATTTTTACTTATTAATAAATACAGCTCTATCATGCTTAAATCTCCTCAACGTTCTAGTTGAACACACAAATCCAGCTGAGACCTGTGAAAACACACATTCAACAACTAAAAAACATAATTTGTCTGTTTATCCATGGAAACGGTACATCAGTGCTCTCCAACCCTGGAGGTCCACGGTCCAGCATGTTTTGGTTGTTTCTCTGCTCCAACGCACCAGATTCTGTGGCTGAACCACCGGATCAGCCCATTATCACCTGTTAATAAGCATGTGTTGCCTGGAGAGCCAGGGTTGGAGAAGACTGCAGTCCATCACCAGGTAGGTCTTCCCAGTCTGATAATAGGTCATCTCTGTGGCTGACAGGACCAGAACCACTCTGCCAGATGTGATGGAATCCTTCAGTCTCCAGGAAGAAGAAACGTTCTCACAGGTGGAAACTCAACAAGTTAATCACCCACTTAACCTAGCTCCTTCAGCACTGTTGAGTATCGTGGCTCTGGATCCAGAAGTTTCTGACTCAGGAACGTCACCATCCACCTCTAGTAGAAGAACGGCACTGAGGCTAATTGGGGGAGGGCTTATTATAGACGTCCACACCAAGAATAACTACACTGACAAGCAATACCATGTTTTGCACCGAAACCAACTATTGGACCATCCAGTTGTCGGTCTCACCGAACCGCCGCACTTCCCTGGGTCCTCCACTCATTCCACACTCACGTATTTATCAACAGAACACCACTGGTGTGAGAGGTTCTCCGCTCAATAACATCAGAGAAGGAAACAGCCGGCTGCTACCACTTCAACTTTAGGACAAACTACCAGAGTCCCAAAAAGAAAAACACCATCTGAAGTCACGGACAACAAAAGACATTTGACTGCTGTTTAGCGCCATCTCGTTCCTCTGGTGATGTGGGTTTCTGGTTCCTGCAGACGTGTCTCTGGGAAGATACCCGAGGGGAGGGGTGAGTGTTCTGTCATTGTGTTTGCATTCAAAAGCTGCCTTAGATTCGTTATAACAGCTTTAATGTATAATGAATAATATTAGTATTGAAGCAATAATAATGTAAGGTTGTAATGTTTAACATTTTTATGTAAACATCTCTGTTTTTTAGATTTGTTTCCGTTTAAGTTTTTTTTCCTGTAGGTAAGTTTAACACATTTAAATAAAGACACAGGAACCAAAGGATGCTCTACCAACCAGGTCACTAGCTGGTCAAAGGGTTTACAAACCAAACTAAATCATCGTAAATCCAGGGCGTTTTATTCCAGCTTTAATCTTCATGGTTAAATAAAAACTGTCAGATATCTGTCATAATGATAAACTATTCAGATGTGTTTCTAAAAATCAAGAAACTGTTGAAAACACACTTGGGTTCTATTTGCTTTATTTTGTAACATACCTTAAACCTTTATTTTGCACACACCTATATTTGTTTGACTTTTTTATATATATTTTCTGTAATTAGTGAAAAAAGCTGATGAATGCACATTTAAAGTCATTCTCTGTTAATTGGATTCATTTGAACATAAAGCACCATTTAACTTTACCAGAGTTAAAGGTACATTTAAACATGTGTACATTTTCTTAATGATTTACAGCCTGTAATGTTTTAACTGCTAATGTTTCGTCAAAACAAAATAAAATCCTTTAACGTTTTAAATTCAGGACTGACTTGAGTCTTTAGTGAATCTGAAAAAAGTTGCTGACAAACATCATTCTGTTAAGTGTTTGGTGTATTTTCTGTGGTACGTGTGCATAATTCAATGACCTGAATGGATTCAATTAAATCTAAAAGTCATTTTTTTCTTGTGGTAGTAAACTCCAGAACCTTTAACCCCCTTAAACCATCGTCAGATCCTCCATCGGTGGATGCGTTTGACATGATGCAACAACAACAGGAAACAAACGAACAGCTGCTCAGCGAATGTTCAACACTAATAGATCACACATGAATAATTGATTCCAGGTTAAAAATGAAAACTTATCAGCGTCTAGAGACCAGATGCACAGCAGATTCAAATAGTCTCAAAATAAAACATTTACTTTAAGGATTCTGCTTGTGCACGTCTAGTGAAATGGATTTCTGTGCTTTAGGCGGGAATTGGAGCCCAGTGGGTTGGTTCTGGCAGTCTAGCCCAATTCTACTGGCTGGTTTTACATACATGGCATGTGCATGTCTTCCCACTTAACCACTGGCCTTGTGATAAACTGGAAACCCAAACTGGTTTTACAGTAACAAGAATCCTGATCTGAGCCCACCATGGGCTGGTTCAGTCCTGGACAACTTAAACTGTTCGTTGGCGAAGTTTGTGATTTTTGGGGTCTGTTAACCATGAGTCCTGGTTTATTTAGTGAGAAAGTGATGCTCTCTGTCTCAGTGATCTGTGCTCATAGCGCTTTGTGGGATGAGAACTTAATTAGCTTTTTGTGGATTTGGCTGCTGTGGATCTCATTGTGACTTTCAGCATCAAGGCTGGGCCAATGAGCAGGCTAAGTGCAAACCTCTGTTCTCATAATTGCACATCTGTTTCCCGTTGCTTGCTTCTGTAATTGCTTCCTCCTCGCTCGTCCCCGTGGAGACGAGCTGCAGGTGATGGCGAGCTGAACCGGGACAAGGAAACCTGTGTGTGAGGACTGGGATGGATGTTTTGACAGCTTCTCTGGAGCACAGATACAAAATGTGCATGTAGAGCCAGAACACTGTCATGTGTTGCACCATAGCACCACCCAATGGCCAATAGCAGAACTGCAGCTTGTGCAAATTACCTGAAACTCAGTTTTTCTTCCTCTCAATCTACTTTTTAAAAATATATTTAAAATAAGGTTTGTGTGTGTGTGTGTGTGTGTGTGTGTGTGTGTGTGTGTGTGTGTGTGTGTGTGTGTGTGTGTGTGTGTGTGTGTGTGTGTGTGTGAGTGATAACTGAGTCGTTCTAATTCAATTAAATTCAGTTTATTTATATCCACGTTATTTTTGAGTGGCCTCATGGAGAAACGCTGATGCTAGCAACATCCGGTGAGATACCGGAAGTAGCACATACTCATTGGTTTGCATTGTGAGGTTTCGTTGCTAGTAGCAGTTTATTTGAACATTTGAAGAGGATTTAAAAAAATATTTACCCCCGAAAAATGTAGTCACGCGCCTCGGGAAGATGTTGCGCTGTTCGCGCTTGTACTAACAACCAGAGAAAATTAAATCTGTAGCTACAAGAGCGATATTTAGAACATGCACCTCCAGAGTGAGAGAGCGTGCAGCTGCGAGCGTCGGTACGGTTCTCACCGCCTCTCTAGAGATGAGGAACCCAGAAGGATGTGGCTGAAAAATCTTAACTTGAAACCACCACAAACTTTATTCACAACACAAAGAATCGTCTCAAGGCACTTCACAAAGTAAACATTCCAGCTGAACCTACTTATCAGTGCATTAAGTTCAGTTTTTTAGTTAAACGTTTCCATGTAAGGAAACCCAGCAGATTGCATCAAATCACTGACTAGTGTCAGAGACTTTACAGCAATCCTCATACTAAGCAAGCATGCAGGGACAGTGGAGAGGAAAACACCACTTTAACAGGAAGAAACCTCCAACAGAACCTCTCTGGAGAGAGGCACTTAAAGGGATAAAAGTAATAACATAAGGAATAAAACTTATTTTCTGATCCATTTTGATATGTCACATGGATTTAACATACTGTATGATGTCCGTGAATTCTAAAGGCACATTTTGATGCCAAAAAATAACTTACTTTTGACAGGTGGCAAAAGTTATTTTAGGTTTTGTGTGAAAACATCACACCAGACAAGAAGTGGAGGAGAAGAAAAACAGCTGAGTTTAGCAAGTTTCACATCTTTCTTCCAGGATGAAAGAAGAAGCATTAAACATGGAGAAAACTACTATAAATCTGACCAATGTTGCACATATTACTCCCCAACCCTAACCCCAAGAATGGCTAAGAGGAAAATTGAACTATTCTAAAATGGCCATCTAGTGCGTTTCCTTTATCGGACCTTCCGGGTAAAACTGTGAGCGTGAAATTGACCGGGAGATCCGAAGCCCTGGTCCTCTTAAGCTGTCCTGTCTCTATGTACATTTGGCCCTGTAAGGAATTTGATGAAACATCAGCGCATTGCAACCGCTGCGCAGTGAGTTACATCATCAGCGCAAAACGTGCAAAAAGCAGTAAACAAAGATCAACACAACGGAGGAAGCAACAATAGTCAGCATGTTTATGTTTGCTATGTTGTTATATGCAGCGATGGCTTCCATCGCTCGTCTCTCTAACAACTCGTGTTTTCCTAAATAACGGTTTCCACTACATATATGCATTTCCTATTTCCTCCTGAGTTGGCATAATTTCCAACTGAGTTACAACCAATCGGCAGCGTTCCTGCCCAGCGTCTTCACCGGGCCTTTTATCGGGCCATTCCGAGTACCTATCCCTGATCAGGTACTCAGAAGGTTCCAGAAAACGGCCATTCGGCCGGCCCGGTGAAGTGGAGACAAGCGCACGTTGGAAACTTCATGTAAATTTACCCAAAAGTTCCGATAAAGGAAACACACCTTATGAGTTCTGACCTCAATCCTATTGAGCAACTTTGGAAGCTGAAACATGCCGTCTGGAATAGGCGCTTTTCAAACTTGAGACAACTAGAGCAGTTTGTTCATGAGGAGTTGACCAAAATACCTGCTGAGAGGTGCTGCAGCAAAATATTAAGTTAGGGGTACCATCATTTTTGTCCAGGCCTGTTCCATGAGTTTATTTTTTATTAATTCTGTTGAAGCAGGTTGAAAAGCAATGTCTGACTTTCATTGGATACATAGAATTTATATTTATAAATACATTTGTCAGATTCAAGTTATTTCTGTGACCATTTGTGGAATTTTCTTTCATTGACCTGGGGGGAGGGGTCTCTGTACCTGTTTCCTGATTACACAAGGGAGGGGTTTGGCCTGTCTTCACACAAGCAGGACAAACAGAACTGTGTCGGGACGGGAGCCACGGTGAAAAGGTGTGCTGAAACACGAACAAATGTCCTCAAATAATTAAAAACCACGAAGTGAAATGCAACGTTTAGAGCAGAACATTGACCCAGAGGTTTCCTGATTGAGCACATGCTTGCGAACACATGTAATGACCACTTAGAGACGGAGCATTCTACCTTTTTCCAATTCAAGACCGTGGCATTGGATTTAGAGGAGCTTATTCTCATCCCAGCTGCTTAACACTCGGCTGTGAACTGCTCCAGTGAAAGCTGAAGATCACGTTCTGATGATGTCAACAGGACCACATCATCTGCAAAAAGCACAGACCTGATTCTAAGGGCACCAAAACGGATCCCCTCACCACCTTGGCTGCACCTAGAAATTCTGTCCATAAAAGTTATGAACAGAACCGGTGACAAAGGCCAGCCTTGGCGGAGTCCAACTCTCACCAGAAACGAGCCCGACTTACTGCTGGCAATGCGGACCAAGCTCTGACCCCAGTCATACAGGGACCTAACACACTGTATCAAAGGGCCTGGTACCCCATACTTCCGAAACACCCCCCACAGAGCCTATCGAGGGATGTGGTTGAACGCTTTCTCCAAATCCACAAAACACATGTAGATTGGTTGCACGAACTCCCACACACCATCCAGGACCCCCCATAAAGGTATAGAGCTGGTCCAGTGTTCCACAGCCAGGACGAAAACCACATTGCTCCTCCTGAATCTGAGGTTCGACTATTCGACGAACCCTCCTCTCCAGAACCCCTGAATAGACTTTACCAGGGAGGCTCAGGAGTGTGATCCCCCTGTAGTTGGAACACACCCTGCGGTCCCCCTTTTTAAATAGGGGGACCACCACCCCGGTCTGCCAACCCAGTGGAACTTCCCCTGATGTCCACGCGATATTGCAGAGCCGCGTCATCTAACACATTCCTACATCTAAAGCCTTAAGAAACTCTGGGCGGATATCATCCACCCCTGGGGCCTTGCCACCGAGGAGCTTTTTGACCACCTCAGTGACCTCAGCACCAGAGATTGGACGCGAAGTCCCCAGACACTGGAAGACGTGCTGGTGCGATTGAGGAGGTCTTTGAAGTACTCCAGCCACCGATCCACATTGTCCCGCGTCGAGGTCAGCAGCAAAGCATCCACACTATAAACAGTGTTGGTAAAGCACTGCTTTCCTCTCCTGAGATGATGATGGTGGACCAGAATCTCCTCGAAGCCATACGGAAGTCTTGCTCCATGGTCTCACTGAACTCCTCCAATGCCTAGGTTTTTGCCTCTGTGACCACCTGAGCCGCATTCTGCTTGGACTGCCGGTACCTGACAGCAGCCTCTGGAGTCCCTAACCCTCACAACACGTTTGGGCCTGCCAGGTCTGACCAGCATCCTCTCCCACCACCGAAGCCAACTCACCACCAGGTCGTGGTCAGTTGACAGCTCCGCCCCTCTCTTCACCTGAGTGTCGAAGACATGTGGCCGCAGATCAGATGAAACGACAACAAAGTAACAAAACACAGCTCAGAATCAGAGGAGGGGGGCTGTTCCTCTCAACCACACCTCCAGGTCTCACTGTCATTGCCCACGTGAGCGTTAAAGTCCCCCAGCAGAACAAGAGAGTCACTGGAAGGACCCTCCAAGGACTCCAAAAAGGGTGGGTAGTCTGACCTGCAATTTGGTTTATAAGAATAAACAGTCAGGACCCATCCGCCCACATGTAGGTGGACGGAAGCTACATACAGGCATCAAGGTGTGGGGCAACTAGTATGCCCACCCTTGCTCGGCACCTCTCAGTGGGAGCAACTCCAGAGTGGTAGAGTATCCAACCCCTCTTGAGGAAACTGGTTCCAGAGCTATGCGTCGAGGTGAGTCCGACTATATCTAGTCGGAACATCTCAACCTCACACACCAACTCAGGCTCCTTCCCCAACATTCTACATGCCGAGAGCCAGCTTCTGTAGCTGAGCCTTTGGCTACCACCCATCTTACATTGCATCCAACCCCTTTGGTCCCTCACACGAGTGGTGAGCCAATAGGAAGGGGTACCCACGTCTTCAGGCTGTGCCCGGCTGGGTTCCAAGGGTGAAAGCCTGGCCACCAGGCGCTTGCCAATGTTACCCACCTCCAGGCCTGGCTCCAGAGGGGGGTCCCTGTGACCTGCGTCTTGGTGAGGGAATGCTGTTTACATTTTTTGAACTCATCACAAGGGGTCTTTGGGCTGCACTTTGTCTGAACCCTCACCTAGGACCTGTTTGCCACGGGTGACCCTACCAGAGGCATAAAATCTCAGACAACTTAGCTCCTACACTGTAACAAATCTTAAGCCAGTTAAACTTAAAAATGAAAGTTCACCGGCTGCCTTAAAAACATGAGTCAAGTCAGCTTAACCAACCACTTTCTTTCAAGTTGTACAAATATATATATATATATATATATATATATATATATATATATATAAATGTATAAACATAAATAATAACAATGCATTGTTTGAAATTAATATTGAGTTGAAACAACAAACTATGTCAGATTAGCAATTCAAAAAACAAATTTTCTCTTGTTTAATATTCACACAATTCTACCTTATTTTAACTTACATATTTAAGTTAGAAGACTATGTACAGCCACATGGCAGGAAGTGGAGCAGTTATCTAACAGCGACATCAAAAGATGCCAGCTAACTTGTGCCCCTCATACACTGCGTTACTGCAGGTAGCCAGTGAGAGTTGAACTCAAGGAGCTGACAGCAGCGCAATTAGTACAAACCACCACTTTAAGAACAGTTGAACGGCACAGCCGTCCCATTCCTTCGACCATCCTCCTCACTTATGGTGTCAACATGACAATAACAAATAACTCCACCTTTGCAACACTGAACAAAGAATAACTAAGAACAACACAACACACAACACTACATAACCCTCTACCCACAATAAACATACATAAACGCCCCAAAATAGAACAAAATTACTAAGAACATGACTACCCACAATGCACCTCACCCACTGCAGCTTTTGCAGTGGGCGGGGTCATTTTTTAAATCTATAAATTGCTGTTTTAAGTTGACTGAATGAATGACAATATAACAATTTGTTGAAATAACACACAAATTTTAGTTTTTGTCATCAAAACAGACAAAATTGAGTTTAACAATGAAAACTTAAAAGAGAGACTTGAGTGAAATAGTAAAAATAAATTTAAACAAATTTTTTGAGGTTGTCATTTATTACAGTGTAGGATCATTGGGACACTCAAACCCCTCCACCATGCTAAGGTCACAGCCCAAGGAGGGGTAGAAAAAAAAAGTCATTCCAATATTTAAAACAGGAGATAAAGTTTTACTAATTATAGACCTGTGTCTTTACTTTCATAATTCTCAAAAATGCTTGAAAAATTATTTGCACAAACATGTCATGCATTCAACGAAAATAATAAGTTACTGTGTGAGAGTCAGTATTGTCCCAATTTGAAAGAAGCTGGGTCATGAACAGTAATAGCAGGGATGAGATGCTTCAGAGGTCACAGATTAGTGGGAGTCCTCCAGCAAGGAAAGAGCTGGGCACGGGAAAAAACCCTGAACCCCACAGTGACCCAGCTTGATTCCGAAGGGCCTCAGAAGATATGCAGAGGCGCACCCAGAGCTTAACAAGCCGCCTGCTACATTTTCCCCGTCGATGCCAATGTCTCCTCTAGATAGAGGGGTGGAGAATTGCATGTTGATATATCGGAGATTTCCTCAAGAAGCAAAGGAATAGAACCTCAACTCCCAAATTTAGGGTACAAGAGTTTAGCCGCCGAACCACAGAGATCCAGGAGCATCTGGCAATCGTATTTACCACTCAGAGACGGGACCCATTCTGACTCTGGTAGTCTCAATCAACTCATGAGCTATTGGCAACAAGATACAGCTCAGGGCTACTTGCTTCCTCCAAAAAGTCTTACGCCTGCTGCACACTGAAAGCATCAGCGGTGCGGAACGGCAGCGGAACGGTTTACTCGCGACAATCGCGGCACTCCAGTGCACACCGGGAGAGGCAGCAGCGAAGCGGCTTCACCGCAGCGCTCCTCGCTCGACTCGCGAGATCACAAGATCCCTCGAGACTTCAAAGGTCATGGTTTGTTTATGACGTCTGCCATTAAACCAAAAAGAAGGAAATCACGTTTGATATCGCTGTTTGATGTCATATATAATGTTTTTACTCACCACTGCCAGGATTAAAGCCATGAAAAACACACCGCTGCACTTCTCGAACGATGCGGTAGTAAATAAGCCATGAGGTCACACGTATAGACGTAATCTACATAGATATGAAACCGCATCGCTGTAACAGACTTTTATTTTGAAAAGTACCAGGCATTACACTGAAACCGAGTGTGATTTCCTGTCTAGCCCCATGTTAACTGCGGAAATTGACGCATCCCAGAAGCGGCATGCGGCAAAAATAGAACCCGATCCTATCTTCAGCGGCGTGGCACGGCGTTCCGCTTCTGACACCCCCATAGACTATAATGAATTCTATTTGAAGCGGCGACGTTCCGCTGCCGTTCCGCTGCCGTTCCACGCCGCTGATGCTTTCAGTGTGCAGTAGCCTTCAGTCTCTTTTCTCTGGGGAAGGACGGGAACAAAAGTCCTGCATGTTTCAGCTCCTTCCACAGATGCTCAATAGGATTGACGTCAGGGCTCAAAGAAGAAACACATTTTTATAGCACCTCTCAAGATACTTTGATACCAGCATCAGCTGTGTTTGAGAATTTTCAGCCTATGTTTCTACTGGAGTTGGAGGAGGTAGTTTTAAAGGGACACTAGTCAGTTTTGGCTTGTTTTTAGCACCCCCTAGTGTTCGTTGGTGAAACCAAAAGTAAAACCTATCTCCTCGCTGTGCGTTTGTCTTTTTAACACCTTAATCTAACTGCTGAAATGTCTCCTCAGCCTTCATTAGTGTCTACAGGAGCGGTTCATCACTAAATCAAACAAATCAGCTGTGTTCATGATCTAAAACATGCAGGAAACTTGCTGGAACCAGACTGCAGATCCAGGTAGGTCAAGCTCAAGTTTTCTAAGTCCCAGCAGACCGGACCGCCAACTGTGAAGTTGTAAGTGTGGTATTCTGGCCACAGGGGGCGACAGGGGCTGGGTGGCCTTTCATTAACCCTGTAAAGGGTCATTTTAGCACATACTGGCTCAAGAAAATTATTTAAAAATATTAAAAAGTTGCAAAGTGTCCCTTTAAGTTTAAAGCCAACTGGGTCACCCTTGTCTGTCTGCCTGCTCGATTGGTTAGGGAAGTGTTTCAAGCTGTGGGTCCTTTTATTCTTGAAACCGTAAATAGCAGCTTGAGGATGAGTGTTGTTCCAAAATATTTTAAGCATGCAGCCGTACAACAATTGTTAAAGAAACCAGGTTTAGATGTGAATGATATGGGCAATTTCGGACCGGTTTCAAAATTGCCTTTCATTTCCAAAGTTTTGGAGAGGGTTGTGTTGCATCAGCTTCAGGCCTATATGGATGATCATGGATTTGGGGAAGTGTTTGGTTTCAAGGCCTACCACAGCACAGAGTCTGCTTTGCTGAAGGTTTTTAATGATATTTTTATGGCTAACGATGCAGGGGAGTCAGTGCTACAGCTACTCTTGGATCTAACTGCAGCATTTGATACCATTGACCATGGGACTCTGACTGACCACCTGGAGCAGTGGGTGGGCATTACTGGGCCAGCCATTCAGTGGGTCAGGTCCTACCTCTCGGACAGAAGTTTTTCTGTGAGAATACGAGGTGTCATCTGCCAACGCTGCCCTGGACTACGAAGTGCCGCAGGGGTCTATTCTTGGCCCGCTTCTGTTCTCTGTTTATTTACTGCCATTGGGCATGTTGTTCCGTAAACATGAGATCAGTTTTCACCTATATGCAGATGACTTCCAGGTCTATATTCCCCTGAAGCAGACTGTTTATCAGAAGTTAAAGCTTGGTTGGCTCTAAATTTTTTCAGTCTTAATAACAACAAAACCGAGGATATTCTCTTCAGCCCAAGTGTGAGACGAGAAAATTCTATGGCTTCAGAGTTAACAACACTGGCCCCATTTAGGAAGGTGGTCGTTACCAATCTGAGAGTAAAAAAGGATGATGGAAACTCTGGAAAAGCACATCAATGAGACCGTTAGATCTTGCTTTTTTCATTCGAGGCGCATCTCTAAGATTAGATCTATTCTATTGAGGGCTAATCTGGAAACTGTTGTCCATGTGTCTGTGACCTCACATCTGGACTACTGTAATTTCCTGCTTGCAGGGATAAGTTAGGTCTCCATCTCTAGACTGAAGATGGTCCAGAACACTGCAGTTAGATTTTTAACAGGTACCAGAAGGAGAGAGCACATCACCCCAGTCTTGGCCACGTTGCACTGGCTCCCGGTTTAGTACAGAATTGATTTTTAAATTCTTTAATTCATTTTTAAAGCGCTGCATGGAATGGCTTCGTCATATTTGTCTGAGCTGCTCATGTGCTTCACGTACCTCCTCGCATACTTTGATCAACCAATCAGCTCCGGCTGGTTGCTCCGATAGCAAAAATGAAATCAAGAGGGGACAGAGCTTTCGCAGTTGCGGGCCAAGGCTGTGGAATGCTTTGCCACTGACCATCAGAATGGCCCCCTCAGTTGAAGTGTTTAAAAAAGGCTTAAGAAGCATTTTTACACACTAGCTTTTATGCACATTGCAAAGTAAACAGTGTTGCCATTTCGTGTTTTAGTGCCTTTATTGTTTTAGGCTACTGTGTGTAGAGTTTTTAGTGATCACTCATAACTACTGTCATATTATTTGTAAATGTTTTTGTGTGTGTAGTGTTCAGCACTTTGGGTATCCTTTGGATTGTTAAAAGTGCTATACAAATAAAGCTGATGATGATGGTAAAATCCTGAGGCACTTCACAAAAAAATAAAATAAAATAGTTAAGTAATTAAAAAATGATGAAAAATTATCAGCTAAAAAATGGGAAAAGTAAAAATTGTGATTAAAAATGTAAAGAAAGAGAAAAAGGAAAAGGGTAATCAGTGGATCCTGTGAAAGACAGAAATTGGTAGAAAGAGCAGAATGAAGAGAAGATAGCAAAGAAGAATCAACAGAAGGTCACGAAAAAGCCAGCCTGAACAGATGAGTTTTCAGCTGCTTTTTAAAGGAGACCACTGAGTCCACTGATCTCACTACCGATCTACGTCTTGCTACTGTTACTTGACCTGATCGCGGCATTTGGCACTGTAGACCACATCATCCTACTTCATAGGCTTGAGTCATGGGTGGGTGTGAATGGTACTGCCCTTGCCTGGTTCAAATTGTTTATCACCGCTCAATGTTTTAGCATCCATATTGAAGACTGCTCTTCTCCCAATGTCCCACTTTTGTTGGGAGTACCTCAGGGTTCAGTCTTGGGTCCTCTCCTTTTGCCAATCTCAATGCTCCCTCTCGGAAAGATGTTAGCCAGTCAACTACCATTTCTACGCAGACAATTGTCAAATTTACCTGCAACTCAATCAACAGCTCTCAACTACTGCCCTGTCAGAATGCCTCTCTGAGGTCAAAACGTGCTCTCATCTAACTGCCTGTGGTTAAATGACAGCAAGACAGAAGCTATCCTGTTTAACCCCACTAAAACAAACTGTGCTACAGGTATCCCCGCTCTCCCTTCACCCAGTCTCAAGTCATATGTCACCAGCCTAGGTGTGAAGCTTGAGTCAGACCTCTCAACGGCCTCACAAATCAACGCCACTGTCAGGTCTTGCTTTTTTCAGCTTTGCCACATCACACAGCTTAAATCCATCCTCAAACGCCCACATCTTGAGTCTGTCATTCACGCGTTTATCACCTCCTGCCTGGATTACGTCACCTCTGTGCTGGTTGGGGTTAATGCATCCACCTTATTCAGACTACAGAAAGTTCAAAATGCTGCGGCTATATTCTTTACCAATGCCGACAGACATACAGGGGGAGTATGTCTTCTCTCATGCAGCCCCAAAGCTCTGGAACTCTCTACCCCTCCATGTACATTTGGCTCCTTCCCTCAGTAGGTTCAAGTCTGATCTTAAGATTCACTAGTGTCGCCTTCCCTCCATGATCCACTACACTAAAAATTTTACAACTCCCATAGACCATCTCTCACTTCCCTGCATGTTATTTGGCTGTTTTCCATTTCTTTAGTTTAAATTACAAATCACCTGCTCTTACAGTTGCATCTTGTGGTACTTTTTGCCCATTCTGTTTTACTTGTGTCGTTTTAGTGGGTTTTAATAGTTTTTTCTCATTAATTTCCTGGCATTGTGCTTTTAAATGTTTTGTTTGATTGTTTTCTTTAACATGTATATTTATGCTTTGCCTTTAATGCATTTTAAATAATTCTTTTTTTTTTTTTTTGCTTTATGTTTCTTGTATCTGAGCCTTTGGCTCTTTTATGTACAGCACTTTAGCTGCCATGCTATTCTTAAACTGTGCTTTATAAATACATTGGTATGGTATTAGCCTGGCCTGCCAGACTCTCCCTCTGTCTATCCTACACAGCGGAAGAGTCTGGAAACTCAGAGGCAGCGAGCACCATGAGACGCGGGACTAGCCAGCTCAAAAATAACCAATCCGAAAAAAGGTGGAAATGACGACTTACCGTGCGACGCTGTAGTTTTTTAGCTGTAGTCAAAGATGGCGTCAAAAGAACGCTGCTAATACTGTTCACACCGAGCTGCACTGCAGTTAACCCCAGCTTTCCGGCATTTTTACTTGTTTTTCCATTAGCGCAACTAAAGTTCAGAGTTGAAATGGCCGAACATCTATTAACGTGAGGCTGAGGCCTTCTTTTGAGCTAGCTGCTTATGCTAGCTCTGACGCTTGCTCTGACGCTCATGCTTCCTGTCAATCAAATCTAATTATTCATAATTTCAAGTATTTAATTACACCTAAACAAAAGAGTTACAAAAAAATCCACTGCCCTCAGAGTTGTCAGGACTATAAACTAGACCCATTAAACACAAAATGGAAAATTGAACCAGGCTGTAAAGATCTTTATTCAGCTGTGAAGTTGGCATTTTTAACATGGGGAGTCAATGAGGATTTGCTCACTTCTGGAGCCAGCCCCAGTGGATGAGGGGAGAACTGCAATTTTTGCCACTTCCTTGTTTGCCTCATTTCTGAACCAGAGGGGTTCCCCCTTGGGGTGTAGGGACTGAGAAGATCACCAATGTATGATGGTGCTTGTCCATGTAAGGCCCTAAAAACCAGAACCAGGATCTTGAAATGAACCCTGAAGTTAACCAGCAGCCAGTGAAGCTAGAAGAGGAGCGGGGTGACGTGGGTGTGTTTGGAGGACTTGGTCAGCAGCTTAGCACAGGCATTCTGGACCACCTGTAGACGGTTCAGGGAGGTTCTGCTCAGACAAGTGAAAGGCCAGTTGCAGTAGTCTAAAGTCTGCCACACACGAGAGCCAATAGCTGAGCTACCGGTCATTTGAGGCCGTTTGCTCAGCAGATTACTCGCTGTGTGCGCCTAATTTTCACTGAGTTTTCTGCCTCACGAGATGCTGAGGTGAAAATCAAACCGGTTTGATACGTTCCGCACCACGGGGGGCAGAAACTCGCCGTGTGCGCACTACGTGAGCAGTCGGCTGAGCTGAAATCTTCCAAGTGACCAATCACAGCGCGTTCTCCCCTCACGTGATTCCAAGGTTCCAAGATCTGAGCTGCAGATCTAACGGAGAGAAGCTCCCGGAGCATCGCAACGCTCCAAATGATCATCTCAGCTGATTCTGTTTACAAAAGTGAAACTTAAACGCGTGTTTACTTTCATTATCAATATAGTTCCTGGCCGGAGCTCGGCAGTAATTCATCACTTGAGCTGCAGCTCAGATCATCTGACAGCTCACAGGGATGGTGGAGGACACACACCTGTAGCTGGTTATTAAAATAAAAACTTAAGGAGTGTGGCTTTGATCGCAATAAAAGGCAAGTTATGTCCAAGATACACGGAAGTCCGCGACAGTGCAGAGACCACCCCCATACCTCCTTTATGGCGCCATCGCGTAATCTTTTATAAAATGGACATGATTGCGCAACATTACCGCCACGGTCTGAGCTCTTATAAACGACCTTAGGCTCCCAGATGCCGCATCGGCTTTGCGGCAAATTGGCGGCATTGTTTTATAGAAAGGGCTTATAACGGTGGCGGCGACGCCTCATCAGCAAAACAAGTATAAGCATTTCCTCCATATCCAGCTCCGTCTCCGTTTTGTTTATTTTTCCGTCATGCAGACAGGAGGCTGCCACCTTGGAATCACGTGAGGGGAGAATGCGCTGTGATTGGTCACTTGGAAGATTTCAGCTCAGCCGACTGCTCACGTAGTGTGCACACGGCGAGTTTCTGCCCCCCGTGGGGCGGAAAGTATCAAACCGGTTTGATTTTCACCTCAGCGTCTCGTGAGGCAGAAACCTCAGTGAAAATTAGGTGCACACAGCGAGTAATCTGCTGAGCAAACGGCCTCAAATGACCAGTAGCTCAGCTATTGGCTCTCGTGTGCGGCAGGCTTAAGCGTGAGAAGATGAAGGTGTGGAGAACAACCTCAAGTTCAGAAGGACAGAATGGGACTCAGCTTAGCAATGTTCCTGAGATGGAAGAAGGAAGAGTGAACAAGAGAACTGACATGGGAAAGCAGGGTGAGAGCTGGGTCAAAGGTCATACCAAGATTCCTGACAGAGGGTTTGGTGTGAGAAGCAAGCTGAGCAACAGAGTCTCTGACTTTGGGAACCAGCTTGTCTGGGGCACAGATGAGGATCTCAGTCTTGTCTTCATTCAGCTGTAGAAAGTTCCCAGCCATCCAGGTTTTAATAGAGTCTAAGCAGCTGTGCAACAGCTGCATCTTAGACATCTCATGGGGCTTAAATGAGATGTACAGTTGAATGTCATCTGCATAAAGATGGTAGGAGATTCTTTTAAAAGAGCTCAGGATGTGCTGGAGAGGGAGCAGATAAAGGAGGAAAAGTAGAGGGCCCAGCACAGAACCTTGTGGGACACCATGGGAGAGGGAGGCGGTGGAGGACCGGAACTTGGAGATGGCCACAGAGAAGGAACGCTCTGACAGATAAGAGGAGAACCACTCCAGAGCAGTTTTTGATAGGCCTACCCAGTCTCTCAGCCTATCCAGTAGCAGGTGATGGTCAACAGTGTCAAAGGCTTCAGTCAGGTCCAGCAGAACCAAAACAGAACCGTCCCCTGCATTACTGTGAGTCAGAAGGTCATTAGAGACCCTAAGAAGAGCTGTAGATCTCAGTAGAATGAGCTGTATATCCTTTAAATCTGTCCTGGTGGTGGATTAGTTTAACTAAAATATGTGCTGGCTGGAATTTCACCAGATCTTCAGTATTTCAGGCTGTAAACATATTGAGTTCATGTGGTCTCTTTATCCAGCATTGTGGTGTTCCTGATTGCTTTATTTTTATTGAATAAAGAATTAATTTATTGTTTTATTTTTCTGTCAGCCAAGATTTCTGCTCAGTCGCTCAAATACAATAAAAGCAGTGAGCAGTAGAGAATATAAAGTAATGCATATTCTAATGACTGTAATGGGTACTGTCTGATGAATGTGTTCCACTTTCATTGATCCTGCAGATATCAACCCTGTTTAGTTGGAAGTTCTTTCTAGTGGCCCTGCCTCCCAATGCTTCTGGTCAGAACTGGGTGTAACTCGCTGCACGTGTCACTGATGTATTAGATAAAATATTTCATAAAGAGTTTACCACAGATGAAACCAAAGACTGATATGAACATGGTTTTGGACTGGATAAAGTCCTCCTCTGAAGGACTAAGCTCAGAACTGTCCAAACCAGTCCAAAGAGGACACAATTAACACTGGACTTTCCTGTCCCTTTCCCTCCTCTTTGTGTCCTTGCCTATGTTGTTTATATGGCTGTTTTAAAGCTGGTCTCCATGGCGATGGTGTGACCCCTGCTGCTGCTCCTTGGTAGCGGTCCTGATTGATGGCCAACAGGCGACCATAAAGGCTATCTGCTGTTGGCAGATTAGGCCAGACAAACATGGCTCCTGATTACAGACCTGCCACAGCGCAGTTTGTTTACTAAACAAAATTCGACTAATTTTCATCTTTAGATTTATTATAAATAAGCAGCCTGAGATCCACCGGCGGGAGGATCTGTGCTGTTTGAGAATGAAGCTGAAAGTGTCAGGTACAAATTCTATATTAAACTTTTACTGGGTCATGAAGCAAGTGTGGAGCTCACTCCCAGGAGTCCTCATGAAAATATGTCACCTCCTCCCGTTACATGATATGTTACCAGGTACTGGTTTGTGAGCTGTAGAAATTCAGCGTTGTTCTGAAACAGAGAAGCTGGTTGAGACTAAAAATGGGGAGCTGGCAGGAGGTTTGTCACTACTTTTTTCTGTGTGGGCCTGTTCTTCTGGGAAAAGCCTTCATCCCCGCTCCACATGCATGTCACTGGCCTTTTGTGTGCAACGATGCGCACTCACTGAATGTTTGACGTTTCCATACCGCCCTTACAATTCGCAGGTTGTCATGGAAATGCACTGGGTGGCAGTGGCAGCAAAGTTACAGTGAAGAGAGAAAGGAGGAGGGTCAGTTAGCCCCCTCCTTTGTGTGAGCTGCTGCTTATTGCAGCGTGTTGATCAGGAGAGCTTTACCCAGAGAGACATTTGTGATTCCAGAATAAAAGATTATTTTAAAAGAACTGGTCAGAACCCAGGATGTTCCACCACAAAGCAGCCTTAATAAGAACTCTGTCTCCTCTATGTGGTTGAAATGTGAGCTAGAAGCTGGTCCTGCTGGGCTAAACCAAACCCAATGTTAGTCCTATGATTTATTTATTGTTTGGCTAAAGGATCCCAGATCATCTACATGGTCATCTCAGAAATTTCAGAGTGATTTACTCAGTCACACAACAACAAACACCTTTAGATTCAGATATGATGAATTATGCAAATAATCACAAAATGTTGATGAAATGTGTTTGATTTACTGCATGATAGAGCGAGTTAAGGTAGGCCAAGGCTGTTGCTCTGGGACACCACAGGAATGACCACTTTTATGGCTGTCTCATGGATTGTCACTTACTCACCTTAGTGAGTTATCTAATCCTCACCCTGGTTCACCCCAACCCAGCCCATATGGATGTCAGAGATCCACTCTCTTAGAAATGTTGTTACAGACGCTAACTAGCATTACTGGGTTGCCTTCTTAACCTAAACCAGGTAAAAGAGCAAAAACAACAAAAAATGAAAATTCTAAAATAAAGAAGCAACAGTCGCAAGAGTGAGCACACACCACAGTAACACGTCCTAATACGAGCTGAGAGCTTTAGGACGAAGGACTGTTGAGCTAATCATGAGCTAACGGTTGGTTAACGGTGAGCTACTGATGCACACATAGACCCTTTGAAAACCCATGTGGGGCCCATTAAAATTTTTGTGGGCAAAAATCTTTCTGGGCAAACCCCCGTGGGGCCACCATGGACACTGCAGACATGGGTGGGATCCATACAGCTTGCCCATATAGATTCCATATGGGACCCACCTATGTGTGCTGGCTGGGATGGAGTTCAATGTTGAGACATTTAGTTGGTTGACTGTTATGTTATTGGTTATTTGTTACCTGTAGTTTATAGCCTTAATAAAGTCATTTGTTTTCTGCTCCTGAACACATATTTTAAATAGACAAAAAAATATTTAAATCTAGTCAGAACTACTTGGTTATGGATGAAAAATCATCATTTCTGCTAAGGTCTATTTTTTGTATCAGACCACCATGATGTTAATAGATGGAAACATGACCCTTTACACAGACAAACATTTTGTTGTTTCTCCCACTAAATGAATTATAAAGGTTATGATAATTGGGTTCCTTAATGTTCTGTTGCTGGTTAGAGGCTAGCTGAAGCTTCTAAAGGATAAACTGTTGTTGGTTTTTGGTCCGTGACCCGGTCCGGGGCTGAGTTTGAGTAAAGTCGGGTGGATTTGGAACGCTGTGAAGCTGACACGGTTCCACTGCTCCTGTCACACAGCCAAGCCAACAATAGACTAAAGAAAATATTTAACATATGTTCAGTGAGACAGTTGACTGAAAATCTAACCTTTAACATGTCTTTAAAACCCCAGTTCAAAACAGTTAGTGTTTTATTTACTGTGTTCATAATAAAAGCAGCATGAGAGCAGGTGGTTTCTTTTAGCACTGCAGCCCACAGAAGCGCTCCTGTTTGCTGCAGGAACATTCAGCTAGAGATCTGATGTTAATGACCCTCATGGATGATTCAGTCTTAGTTCTGACCAGTGCAGAACTAGGGCCAGGCGGACCCCATGAGCCAAGTCAGCATCACTTTTTGGGAGCTACACTTTAGGAATCTGATCACATTTTGCTGAAGTCTTTGAAGATCTTTAGTGTCTTTCATAAGAACCCTCCGTCTGTCCTCGTAGATCCACTTTTCTTCAGTGCAGACGCTGCTCAGTAAGCTGCTGTGCATGGCTATGTGTGATCGCAGGAGAAAGCTGTTGCTTTGGATGACAGGAGAGGGACAACACAGAGACGTCTTAAACACTCAGCCTGGAGAAGGCTTTATTCTACGTTTCAGGGTGGTACGGCTTTGTTCCAGAAGTCTGAAACATCAGTTTCCCTGTGGGAGATTGTCTGAAAGGGTGAAGTAATATCTTACACTACAAGCAGGACTGGGTAAGGCTGAACACTAAGTATCCATGATGAAAAGAACAATGGGTTGGTTTTAGTGAGAGTTGTTTGTTTTAATTAGATGTTTTCATACATATATGATCTGTTTTTCAGTGTAAACTAATAGAAAATGCTAACGTTAAGGGATCCTGTAGTACTAATATTATTAGTACTAAAGTTTACTGCCTATGATGTCCACTATGGAAGTGATGTGATAATTAACTTTAGAGTGTGCTGTTGAAAGCATAAATAAAGGCCAAGTGCTAAGCATGTCCACCGCCCTTCTGCTGCTCTTCATGAAGCGCCTGTGCCAAATCCTTGACACTTGCTTGCGTAAGTAGAGTTCTTTTAAAAAATGGCTCCATTTGCATGACAAAGGTGGATCACTTTAGGGTAGGAGGGAGGGAGGACGGGGAGTTGTTGGGTCTGGAGGGGAGAGGAGGCAGGAGGGACTTTAGAGGATGAACCAGGATCGCCGGTTCTGTCCCTGTGAGGAGGCGCTGCTGGATAAGGTCGACACCGAGCCTGGTGTGGACCTGAGTCTCCTACATCAGGTGTTTGGTCCCATACTGCTCAAAGAGACATTTTTCTGTTAAGAACAAGAGAAGTTTTTACAACAAACAAGGATGACTTTAATCAAAACTGTTTCTGGATTTTTAGAAAATTTGCTGTTGAAGAGAGGCACTCTGGAATGCTCCTGGCTGCAGACTTTAATTCAGCATTTTCCAGGTTTTTAGCCTCCGTCCACCGAGTCCATGTGGATCAGGTGACTTTTTTTCAGGTGAACTGGATGTTTTGCTTCAGGTGGAGGCAACTACTGCTTAAACATGACAGGAGCGTTGCTTGCTGGACTCATTCTCTGCTTGTTGGAGGTAATGACTCTTTCATTCTTATTAGTCTAATGAGATGGTGCTGCTGTGAGACTTTAGAATAAGAGTCATAATGATGGGTGATGTTAAGCCATGAGGATTTTTATTGTTTGTAGGTATGTGACGGTGAGCCAACATACGCTGGCCTACAAAGACTGGAGGACTCACGAGGTCAGTCAGTCATGAAAATCGTTCCTCCAACCTTCCCACAAAAGCCTTCCAGAATGTTCTGTGTGATGAGCCGTTGTGGTGTGGTGAACTATTTGGTGGTTTAACCCCCCAATCCAACCCGTTAGTGCTGAGTGTCAAGCAAGGAGGCATTGGGTCCCATTTCTTCAAAGTCTTTGGTATGACCCGACCGGGAATTGAACCCTGATCTCCCAGTCCCGGGGCGGACACTCTACCACTAGGCCACCAAAGTTGTTTCCTAAGTAGCACTTTCATCAACACTGTTGTTTGTAAAATGCCTTATAACTAAAGTTGAGATGAGTAAACCCATTTGACTAATTTAGTTTAATATCTAATGGGCTGCATCTTGATTCCCAGAACAAAACAACCATGTCTATCTGACACCACGATGGGCTCTCCAGCTGGTCAACGACTCGCTGCCTTTCTCCAGAGCCGACAGCTTCTGCAGAGGTCAGTTCAGCTCTCTTGTCTCCCTGGACCAGTCCGAGGACCAAAGAGGAGTGCAGGAGCTCCTTCAGCAGACTGGAGTCCGCTCACCAGTCTGGGTCAGGGATCCCAGTAAAGCCGACTCCAAGCCTGTGGCCTTCTCCAGACAGTGTGAGTGGAAGTGATGCTTCAGTATTCAACCCAACAAAAACAAATGTTCAAACAAAACTATCTTTTCTCCTTCTGTTCAGATTTGCAGTTCTCAGCGTTTAATTTTCCAAAGGAGTTTCATGAAGGATTTGCTCACATCAACGTGTCCTTTCCTGCTCTGGCAGCGGTCAGTGTGTGTGTTCGGGTCCAATGGGATCCAAAATGGAATGACGTGTCCACCATTTTCTCCTATGCTGCTCCTGTTTTTACCAACGAGTTTCAGCTTCGAGGCCAAGTGGACGCGCAAGGTCGTGTCCTCCTGGCTCTTATAATTCAAGGAAAGCATCTGCCATACAAGGCATCATTCTGGAATGACGGAGCATGGCATCACATCTGCGTCACGTGGAGCAGGAGCAGCAACCTCTGGACAATCTATGTGGACGGGGTCCAGAAAGACATGGGCTCAGGTTCTGAAACCCACAGGGATGTATATGGGGATGGGATTCTGATTCTGGGTCAGGACCAAGACTCGTTTGGTGGGAACTTCACCGAGCCCTTTTTTGGAAACATCACTGACCTGAATGTTTGGAGCTCGTGTTTGGAAACCAGACATGTCCATGCCTTAAATTCCTGCTCTGCCATAACTCCAAAAAGCCTTTTCTCCTGGAACCTTAACCTGATCAGCAGCCACCCCATGGTCAAAGTCGTACAGGCCCTTCTGTTTTGCCCAGGTAAGCCCATCTCTCTTTCTCTTAAAAGTCTCACTTTCAAATTTTTAAATAATTCTGCTGTGGTCTCTAGTATGAATGAAGTTCTTGAGCATCATTTTCTGTGGAAAATTACTCCAGAAATTCTGTTTGTTGGAGTAGTGTGTGTGTGTGTGTGTGGGGGGG
>SSNS01000050.1:2375459-2386385 GCA_006937985.1 Aphyosemion australe | reverse complement strand
GTAAAACTCATTAACTCACTCACTGCCATTGACGACTTTAGTCGTCCATTGCGTTTTTTTTAAGGGGTGGGTGTCGGAACAAGCCCCCGCACCGTGAGAACAAACATCACGTGTCTAAAGCGGATCTTTATCCGTGTATGTCACACATCACATGATCAGGAGGCAGAAAATCAATGAATTAGGAGTTTGTTTTGGGACGCTGCTGTGAAAAAAACAATGCACCAACCGGAAATGCTTCTGCAGCTCACGCTTCGACAACAGATTGTGAAAGAACGGATAAAGCTAGAAATTCGGTGATTCTTCCTGATGTAAGAAGTGAGTCTACTCTTTCTTTTGGTAGTTTTGGCATTTACATGATCATAGAGCACAATGTTCTGTGACTCTTCAAAAAACAGTAAAAACGCTCAGAAACGCTGGCAGTCAGGGGCTTTCTGATCACAAATGTAAATGGTCATGAAAATAAAGCACATTGAATGAGAAGGTGTGTCCAAACGTTTGGCCTGTACTATATATATATATATATATATATATATATATATATATATATATATATATATATATATATATTCAATTCAGTTTATTTATATAGCGCCAAATCACGACGAGAGTCGTCTCAAGGCACTTCACAAAGTAAACATTCCAATACAGTTCAATTCATTAAGCCAATCAGTAAAAAAGTTTCCTATATAAGGAACCCAGCAGATTGTATCAAGACACTGACTAGCGGGGGAGTGGTGAATCATTATCAGCACTGTTGGCATGCTTACAGGATATTAACTCATGGATGGCTTCAAATTTTTTGCACTTCAATAGTGACAAAACAGAAGTTATTGTTATTTGCCCCAGTAAACCAGATGGCTGGACATCCTCTGTAGATCTTGGACCGCTGGCAAGCTATGAAAGATCAATTGTAACCAACCTGGGTGTCAAATTTGATTCGACATGGAAATTTGACGCACAAATCAATATGGTTGTGCGTAACTGCTTTTTCCATCTGCGACGCCTGCCGCGGATTAAGTCTGTGCTGAGCCATGAACACCTTCATGCCGTCCTTCATGCTTTTGTCCTGTCTAGGATTGATTATTGTAATGCTTTGTATGCCAGTCTGAGCCATAGTGCATTATCACGTCTCCAGCTGGTTCAGAACTCAGCAGCCAGGCTCCTCACGGGCACTAGAGGCAGGGAACACATTACTCCAGTGTTGGAGGCACTTCACTGGTTGCCTGTAAAGTTTAGGGTTCAGTTTAAAATTCTTACTCTGGCTTACAAGGCCGTACATGGAACTGCACCTGCTTATCTGTCAGCGTTAATACAAAGATATGTTCCTTCACGCACAATTCGCTCAGCTGAGCGTGATATCCTGATGGTTCCTCGTGATAGGTATAGATCACAAGGAGATCGTGCGTTTGCTGTTTTGGCACCTACTCTTTGGAATAGACTCCCTTTGAATATTAGACAGGCGCCATCACTGCAGGTTTTTTAAGTCATACTTGAAGACTCATTATTATGTTCAAGCCTTTTCAGCACTGAGATCTGTAACATTGCACTAATTTTTTTAGAGTGCCCCTTTTTTGTGGTTTTTTATTGTTACTGTTTTACTGGATGTTTTACTGGATGTTTTTATTGAATGTTGTTTTTTATTAAATGCTTGTGTTCAGCACCTTGGGCTTCTGCTGAGGTGGCAGAAGGTGCTTTATAAATGAAATGAAAATGAAACAATCCTCATACTAAGCAAGCATGTAGCGACAGTGGGAAGGAAAACTCCCTTTTAACAGGAAGAAACCTCCAGAGGATCCTGGCTCAGTATGAGCAGCCATCCACCACGACTCAGTGGGGATATAATATATATATATATATATATATATATAACCCGAGCCCGAGCCACCTCAACTGGCTCCTCTCAATGTGGAGGAGCAGTGGGTCGACTCCTAGCCCTTCCTGAATGTCTGAGCTCCTCACCCTATCTCTATGGCTAAGGCCGGCCACCCTCCGAATGAAACTAATTTCAGCCGCTTGTATCCACAATCTTGTTCTTTCGGTCATTACCCAAAGCTCATGACCATAGGTGAAGGTTGGGACATAGATCGACCGGTAAATAGAGAGCCTTGCCTTCTGGCTCAGCTCACTCTTCACCATGATAGATCGGTTCAGCATCACTGCAGACGCTGCTCCAACCCGCCTGTCGATCTCTCGCTCCCTTCATCCCTCCCTCGTGAACAAGACCCCAAGAAACTTACACTCCTCCACTTGAGGCAGGACCTCTCACCTGACCCAGAGTTGGCAAGCCACCCTTTTCTGGCTGAGAACCAAGACATGTGGCTGCAGATCAGATGACACAACAACAAAGTTGAATCATCAAACTGCAGCCTAATGTATCCTGGTGCCAAGGGCACATATGAACACCTTTATACTTGAACATGGTGTTCATTATGGATAATGCATGACGAGCAGAGAAGTCCAATAACAAAATACCGCTCAAATTCAGATGGGGGACTATTCCTCCCAACCACACCTTTCCACTATTGTTGCACACATGAGAAATAAAGCCCCCCAGGAGGAAAGAGTCCCTGGAATAAGCGCGCTCCAGCACCCCCTCCAAGGATTCCAAAAAGGGTGGGTAATCTGACCTGCAGCTTGGTGCATAAGCACAAACAACAGTAAGGCCCCGTCCCCCCACACATACGCAAAGGGAGGCTACTCCCGGGGTAAACTCCAACATACAGACACTAAGATGGGGGAAATCAGGAGTATGCCCACCCCTGCTTGGCACCTCTCTGTTGGGGCAACTCCAGAGTGGTAAAGTGCCCAACCCCTCTCAAGGAAACTGGTTCCGGAGTCAGAGCCATGTGTTGAGGTGAGTCAAACTATATCAAGCTGGAATCTCTCAACCTCACACACCAAAACATCACCGCTCTCCGTCTCGTTGGACGGATGTTTAAGCCTAATTTATACTTCTTCGTTTTTGTCAGTACGGACGGATGCACCGCCATGATCCGTCGTTGCAAGAGCTCTGCAGCAGGCCTGCAAGGTGGACGGAGTCGAGCTCTCTTTTCTAAACATCCGTCCAACGAGCCGGAGAGCGCAAGCTTGTGATTGGCCAGAACACCGCTTCTTTAAATACATCACCAGCTCCGCCATCGCCACCTCAAAACATAAAAGGAGAGCCAAAGATATTTAGCGGCAAACATGGAGAAGCTTGAAGAATACCTTGCGGTAAAACTCCGACAATATGAACGTTTATTCACCCGTGACTGGAGGAGTATAAAGATGCACAGAAACCGTTTTATCTGTGGACGGAAATTATGGGAAACGTGGGTTTAGAGGTGGCGAGCGCATGAAGAGGTGGAGGAGAATGAGGGACAAGTTTGTTCATGTTAAAAAGTCTCTTAAATGCAAAAAAGCACAATATAAACTGCAAATATAAACTGTAAATGCACTATTTTGGACCGGATACATGACAGGATACCCCAGGAAAGCGCTACGCCCTCTTGTCCTGGCGGGGAACTGCTTTGCAGCACTCTCCAGGTGACGGAGAAGTTCGAGAGCAAAATGGTTCCGTCAATGCGCGAGTGTCTCTGCCTCAGGGAGCTTATGGAGAAGTATAAATTAGGCTTTAGAAAAGAGAGCTCGACTCCGTCCGTCCTTGCAGGCCTGCTGCAGAGCTCTTGCAACGACGTATCATGGCGGTGCGTCCGTCCGTACCGATTTTCTAAATTCAAAATATAATCATTATTTTTATCTTACTCATTTGCAAACCAACAAGGATTACAAACTCATCTGCAACTTTAATTGAAAATATATTGACAAATTATTTTATCAGTCGAATAAATCCTGGGGTATTATTTACTGATATTTCTGATCACCTTCCAATATTCCAAATATCCAAAAATCCAATATTACAAAAATCCAACCATCCATTTTCTTCCGCTTATCCGGAGTCGGGTCGCGGCAGCAGCTTAAGGAGGGAGGCCCAGAATTCCCTCTCCCCAGCCACTTGGACCAGCTCCTCTGGGGGAATCCCAAGGCGTTCCCTGGCCAGCCGAGAGACATAGTCCCTCCAGCGTGTCCTGGGTCTTCCTTTGGGTCTCCTCCCGGTTGGACGTGCCCGGAAAACCTCACCAGGGAGGCGTCCAGGAGGCATCCTAACCAGATGCCCAAGCCACCTCAACTGGCTCCTCTCGATGTGGAGGAGCAGCGGGTCTACTCCAAGCCCCTCCCGGATGACCGAGCTTCTCACCCTATCTCTAAGGGAGAGCCCAGCCACCCTGCGGAGAAAACTCATTTCGGCCGCTTGTATTCGCGATCTCGTTCTTTCGGTCACTACCCAAAGCTCGTGACCATAGGTGAGGGTAGGAACGTAGATCGACCGGTAAATCGAGAGCTTTGCCTTTCAGCTCAGCTCTCTCTTCACCACGACAGACCGGTACAACGCCCCCATCACTGCAGATGCAGCACCAATCCGCCCGTCAAAAATGTACAAAGAAAATCTGAATTTAATATGAAATTTCGTAAATTTTCTGATACAAATGTAGACTCTTAAAAATGTATTTGCTAAAGCGTCATGGGATGAGGTTTTCAAACAAATTTATAAATAAATGTATGTTTTCGTTTAATAAATGCTTACCCCTTAAATTAAATAAAAATAATTACAAATGTAGAATTTCTAAACCATGAATGACATCAGCTATTAAAAAATCCTCTATTATCAAAAATAAGCTATATAAAAAATCGATTGTTAATCCAACCCCTTTCATACTACAAAAACTATAAAAATCTGTTTACTAAATTACTAAAACAACCTAAGAAAAACTACTACTCAACAAAGTTGGCAAAGTCTTGTAAACATGTGAAAAACATCTGGGATGTCATTAATGAATTACTAAATAAAAACAATCTATAAGAGGTTTTCCATCCCAGCTATCTGATGGCTTTCAAAGCTTTAGTGATCCTATCAATATACTGTAGCTAATGGCTTTAATGAGTTTTTTATTAATATTGGTCCCTCTTTAGCTAAAATCCTATTTCTACAAATCCTAATGACTATTCTTGTTTAGAGGAATTTGACCCTCCAACTGCTAATGAAGCACTTTAGTTACTACTACAAATGAAAGATGCTTCTTCAGGCCATGTTGAGATAAAAGCCAATCCTATAAAGAAAATAGCCCCATCTATTATTGAGCCCTTACATACATTCTTTGTCAGAAAACAGGTATTGTACCAAGGAATTTACAGTTGTTCTTAGTTGTTTACACACAGTTCCTTGTACATCAGACACAATGACTACAACATGTAACTGATGCACCAACTCCCTGAACCAATTCTGCTAAACTTCAAGCACAATTCCTGCTTGCAGTTTTAAAACAAAACACTACACACTCTTCTTTGCATTTTGCACAATTTTCATGAAGAAAATCTTGTTTTCACATAGAAACACACTGCCATTCAAAATTGTAAAGTCAGTTGTCCTACTTTGCATACCAACTCATCACATGTGTTAACACCTGTCACACATAATTACAATTACAGTTTTTTCAATTGTTTGCACACACTTTTGAAAAGTGGGTTCATGTTCTCAAAATATAATCACAGTTGTCCAAACACCACACTCAATTTGTATAATTCATAGGTTGTTTGTAATTTGACACAAGGCAGTCAAAACTTACACACTTCAGTCAAAACATTTACACACATTTGGAGGAGGACCCCGTTTTGGGTAGCGCAAAGGGTGGTGTTACCCCCTTGCTGCCCTGGCACATTGGTCATTGCCCTGTGCCCAACTACACTTCTCCCTCTTCTTGTTTTTACAAGGTTAAATCCAGCCTCATTCACATATAAATTCATGTTGAATTTCTGCATCCAATTGCAAGACTCTCTGAAACACAGTAAAATACAATAGTATGAATTTTCAATATCTATTGCACAGTGTTTGATCAAGATTTCGTTTGTGTGTGTGTGTGTGTGTGTGTGTGTGTGTGTGTGTGTGTGTGTGTGTGTGTGTGTGTGTGTGTGTGTGTGTGTGTGTGTGTGTGTGTGTGTGTGTGTGTGTGTGTGTACAGCAGCACACCAGCAGATGGAGCTACAGGGCTGCTCTACTGTGCTGAGCCGGTCTGATCAGCCCCCGCTGCTGGGCCTGGCAGACTGCTCTGACCTGCTGCCGTTCATCTGCAGCAGCAGCAGAGGTGAGTTGCATATGACCAGCAGCACACGTTGGTTTAAACTGTTGTAATAACATGCAGTAAAAGCGCTGCAGTCAGCTGATGTAGCTCATCTGAATCCTTTAGCTGAATGTTTCTATTTAAAGTGGTGATTTTAGTTTGACTTGTAGTGAAAAATGAGAACAAGACTGTCTCCATTATGATTAGTTCACTGGTTCCATAACTAAATAATTATGATTCAACAGTATGTGCATTGTGATGTTTTGACTAAATCACTTGTAGTTTCAATATTTTTTAATTAGATGTATTGTTATCAATAGCTTAATTCGGTTTAATTAAAAATCCACATGTTCATTCACTCACAAATAATGATGCACAAAATTAAAATAAATGTAATTTTTATAACTTTTACGTCAGCTATAACAATCAGCACTCAAGGTTACGACTTTTTATTTTATTCCGTGTTACAACTTCTTCTGAGGATTTAATTTATTTGTTCAATAAAATTCACTTCAGACCAAACATCAGTTCAAATTATTATTATTATTATTATTATTATTATTATTATTATTATTATTATTATCATCACTTTTTTCAGTTCTACCCTGATTTTTTGTTTTATACTAGAATTTACAAATATGTTTAATATTTAACAACCATTTATAACACAAATAAAACAGTCCTGAGTTAAATGAAGACGTAAACGGCCTCTACGTGTCACTGTCACATCTGTCTCTGTGTGATGGAAACTCAACACTTCTGCACTTGGGTGCTTCCACTTTTCGCTTCACGCTCAGGTCCTCCACCTGAGGTATCGTACGCCGGGCGTACACGGTGTGGGGTTTATGAGAGGCAAATAACACATCATGACCAGCTCCTGATCAGCAATCATTCAGTCGCACAAAAATCAAACGTGTGATATTTTACTCGTCCCTCGTGAGGGCATCACTGTTGAAGCAGCGCTCTGACACAAAAGTACCAGAACAGCTCACACAGCGCATGCCTCAACATGGCTGCCAGGTATTTTTGCATAAACACGTTGTTTCTTTTTATTTTTACACTTTTCTCTGCACACAACGACAAGGATTGTGAGGAATGCGTGTTTGATGTGTTTATGTCTAAAACGGATCCCAAAACATCGTTTCACTTACCTTCTTTTGTCTTCCTTCTCTAACCCCCATAAACCCCTGTGTGTCCTCCTACGGCAAGCCCGAAGGACAACAGACATCAGTAACAAAGTTTGTATTTGTTCACTTTTACAAAAAAACGTTGAGAAAAAAGACATCAATAACAACAGTGTCCAGGTCTTCCAGGTTTTTGGACTCAAAGGTCCGACGTGTTGCTACCACACGTACAGCGTGAGCAGTCAGGTCGTATCTGAGCACTGGGTCGTACAGGGTGAGAACATGACATGAGCTTTGCTCTGTGAGGGACAGTTTGAGATGGAACAGAATAATACGAGTGAAAAATTCACCCAGTGTACTCCCGGCTCTAGCCGTTCCTGGAGCTGAGCTCTTCTAGACAGAGATCTCTGACGTTGTTCCTGGGATCTGTTTGGAGCCTTTCTCCCAGTTGGGATCAAAGCCCCGAGGGCTCTGAACACCATAGGAACCACTGAGGTCTTGACTGTCCACAATGTCTTGAGTTTCTCTTTCATCCTTCTCTCCAGCCTCTTGTGTCCCTTCTTCTTGGTGCTCCTGTCTCTGGAGACCTCCACATCTAGCACCACTGCTTTGTTCTGACGTTAATCAACCACCACAGTGTCTGTGTGGTTAGCATCACCTGGTTGTCAGCTTGGATCTGGATCCTCAGGATCTTATGGTGCATTCCAGTTGTCCTCGGAACTTGTTTTTCCGAGGTAAGTTAACCGGAAATGATGCAATTAACTCGGAATTCCAAGCTGCGAGCTCGTTTGTTTCAGAGGACCCCGAGATCACAATTTTAAAGATGGCTGTGCTCAGTGTTGTTGTAGTCTTTATTGTTTTCATTGTTTATATGTTCTGCGTTCTTTCTTTTTGCTGTTTAACAGCATCGAGTTGTTGTTTATTCTTGTTATCAATAGTTACGGTGCTGAAAACGTCAGCATTGCCGCCGAAATTGACCAGTGTTTGTGATTTTTAACTGTTCCTGGTGTTTACATTTTTCTGGTTTTATGAGGCAAATGCCGATATGCGTTTCCTGCATTCCTCCTCGAGGGACTTTAGGTGCAGAGAGCTGAAAACGTCAGCATTGCCGCCGAAATTGACCAGTGTTTGTGATTTTTAACTGTTCCTGGTGTTTAAATTTTTCTGGTTTTATGAGGCAAATGCCGATTGTTGTGTGTGACACTATCTATGTGTTTCCTGCATTCCTCCTCGAGGGACTTTAGGTGCAAAGAATACTTTGTTATTAGTTCTTTGTACTCATACAGAGCAACAACACATGCAGCTTTACTAGCGGCGTCCATTTTTTTCCAAGTTAGAATCTGGAACGCAAAACGAGCTCGTTACGTCATTTCCTGGTCAAAAATTCCGAGTTTCGAGGACAACTGGAACGCACCATTAGATCTGTCCTTCACCACCCTTGGTGGCGTGTCCCACTATGACTGTAGAACCTCCAGTCCATCCTGGACTCAGATGTCCCTGTACACTATTCCAGCGACAGGTCACTAGTCCTGATGCAGTAGAGGACAGCATTAGCTCATCGACCTTTACAACAAACAACAAGAAAAAGACTTTTGTCATTTCCTGTCAGACTTGTTTTGATCTAATCGAACTGATTTGGATGATCATGAGTGTTTATTAATCCAACAAACCAACACCTCTAAAAAAAGTATTCCTGCTGAAATGTACAGTTCTGTGACATCATGGTGATAATTTATCATCAGAATGGTTGAAATGTGTTCTTTCTTCTCATCTGAAGACATATTAGTGTGTTTAAACATGATTCTTTAGGCCATTAGATAACAGAAATATCATTAAACTAACGGAGTTGTCCCTTTTCTGGTCTCTGATTGATATGTTTCCTCTTGTTTCTAGAGCATCAGAACATTGGCTTGTTACTTAAATAACAGATGGTTTGTTTTTTTGGTGCAGAGCGGTTTCAGAGGATGAAGGAACTGAGTGAATCTCAGAGCTCCCAGCCTTCTGCCTTCATGAACCAGCTAATAAAGCTCTCCAACAAGAGTCAGGTAGAGTACATCATCAGCTGAAATCAGCAAACATTTGCCTCTAGCCAAAGTCAACCTTGGTTTTTCTGACATGCAGCTAATGATCAGGGTTGTGGGTTTGACTGGAACTAAAAGAGAACAATCTTTGTCTCTCCTAGCCCATGCTAGGCCAGCAGCCATCAGGCATAAACAACCTGACCCAGGCCTCGGTCCTGCTCAACATCTCAGTCCAGGCCTTGGAGGAAACACAGGAGGGACTGCAGCCAGAAGACATGGTGTCTCTCATCCAGCTGCTGTCGCTGACCTCTGACGTCCCCTCAGAGCCACCTGTCCATGCTGACAACAGCAGCAATGAGAAGATCCAGGAGTTGAGTCAGCACTTCATCAGTGTGGCTGACAGCATCATCAGTGAGGACAACGCCCTCAAGTGGCAGGCTATCAAAGAGGTGACCACTATGCAGTAGTATATCCAACATGTAAAGAGATTTTAAAGCTCATTTATCTCACCAACTCCACACATGCAGGAAGAAAACATGCTAACTCCACACATGCAGGAAGAAAACATGCTAACTCCACACATGCACGAGGAGAACATGCTAACGTCACACATGCACGAGGAGAACACGCTAACTCCACACATGAATGGGTTTAACATGCAAACTCCACACATGCATGGGGAGAACACGCTAACTCCACACATGCATGGGGAGAACACGCTAACTCCACACATGCATGGGGAGAACACGCTAACTCCATACATGCATGGGGAGAACACGCTAACTCCATACATGCATGGGGAGAACACGCTAACTCCACACATGCACGAGGAGAACATGCTAACTTCACACATGCACGAGGAGAACACGCTAACTCCACACATGCATGGGTTGAACATGCTAACTCCACACATGCATGGGGAGAACACGCTAACTCCACACACGCATGGGGAGAACACGCTAACTTCATGTAGAAAGGCTGCTGCTGTGACCTCTTGTTTCGAGGCAACAGTGCTACCAGCTGCACCCTCCAACAGCCCACACTGAGAAACATTTCTATCTGATCATCGCTCAGGTTCAGGTGATTATTGGTCACAGTTAGAATGAGCCACTCCAGAGGAGCTGAAGGCCCACATGTGACTCCAGACCCACAGGTTGCTGACCCCTGACCTGATCTGGTCCTGTTACACCAGCACATCTCCAGCTCTGCTGAAATGTGACAAAACTTCTCTTTAGACTAAAATGTGTCTTTTCTGAACATAATAACCTTCATTGTCTCTAAATAACGTTTAACTGCAATTTCACAAGGTAAGAAGGAGAACTTCATAATCCTCTAAAACCATCTGAATAATCTCATTAGGCCTTCAAGCCAAAGCTGCAGTAGGCAGATTAAAGTATTCCTGTAATGCTGCACACCTTTCTGCTGGATGTAGCTCCACCTGTGCAGAACAACCTTCAGCCAGGTAGGGATGTTATTCTAAAGTGAAACCACTAGAGGACAGAAGCAGCTCTCTGTGGAAACCAGCTGGAATGAAGATGAGAGCTGATTAGTTTTACCTTTGCGACGTTACTTAATCGTTCCGTTTTTACTCTAGTTTTGACAGAAAATGTCGTTTTCAGATGGTAC
>SSNS01000050.1:2364126-2375308 GCA_006937985.1 Aphyosemion australe | reverse complement strand
CAAGTCTCCATTTTATCTTTTCATCCATCAGAAGGCTTCCTAGCCTTTCCTCTGTTATGTTAAATGGAACTAAGTCCATTTTATTACTGCGATTTACCACATAATGCTGCGGTGCGTTAGGAACCCAAAACCCTGATTTAGACACAAAACGCATTCAGGAATGAACAGTGCTGTGAAACATCTGAAGAAGATGTTTGCTTTTTCTTGTTTCCTCTATTTTTTAACAAGCCTCCATGTTGGTTTCAGGTTTTGCAGAGACTTTCCATTCAAAGTGGATTTCTAGGCAGATTTTTTACCACAGCGCTGAATCTCTAACGGTTTTCAGTAACGCTTCCACCTCGCATTCATGGGTGGTGCAAAAAAACCGGAGTAGATTCCTGAAGCTGATTGAGGAACAGAAATATGCCAAAGTTACTATAGCAACATCTTTTCAGCATCAGTTAATCAGTTCTGGGTAATATTTAGACCATTGTTAAAGTAAATAACACAAGGGCATGATGATCATTTACATAAATCATCATTATGCATAAGATTAATGTCCTTAACCTTTAACCTTTAAAAGGAGTTTAAATGTAAATTTCCAGAAGTGGAGGTGCAGCACCAGAAGCTGGAGGAGGAATCTAAAGGATCGAGCTTCTGTGGACCCGAGACGGAGAAACACGCCGGTCTGGACTGCATCTCAGTACCACACCAGAAGATTCAGGATCTCCATAACAACGGTACCAGATTCTTCTCTCATACTATGTATTTACAGTGAATGCAGAGGGCTGTGTAGTAGCGTCAGAGTGGTGAATGTGTAGCATGTATTTGTGGTTTCACACTCCCAAGGTCCCACAGTAAAGTGTAAGGTTTTGCAGCTCGAGCGACGCTGGTGAAGTGGATTTTTCACTAAAGGCTGTCTGATTTGTCCCGTGTTGCTGTTCTGAACGTGCAGGCTTCTATAAGCTAACCTTGGTCAACACTTGGTACGGCTCGCTGAGACCTCTTCTCAGTCTGGAGGAGAACATCACCATGGAGCCCACGGTCACCGACGGCAGCCAGAGGTAAAACTCAGGCACGGCAGAGAGAACCAGGAGGGCCGAGTCGAAAACAGCCTGATGATGTGGCAGAACGTTGATTTCTGTTGAACACGGGATTTTGTTTGATTGTGTTTTAGAAAACAAGACTGATTTTTATTCTGTTTGAAGTAGGAATAGACTGATGTATGAGTCCGTCGATATACTGGGCCGGTATCCATCATATCAAAAGGGCTGATTCTGTATTAAAGGCTATTTAAACCAGGCACATCCACAAACGCCCAGATAGGAAGCCTCAGCTGCTGCTGCTCTAAAAGGTTTCATTTCTAGTTTACATGAAGATGTACAAAATCTTTAATAAGAAGCAGAAAAGTGTTTCAGGACTATTTATTATTTATTTCTATAATTTTCAGTTAGATTTTTAATTTATATTCTAAAGTTGTATTTATTTTATGTTCCTGAAAGAAAGAAATGCTCTAACACTTTTCTTTTTATTTACCTGTTTTTCTATTTAATACTTGGTCACTTTAACGATGTGTTTGATCAACTTTGCTGAGCCCTGTTCCCAGCCATGATTTGAATTCTGTTCACAAAATTAAAGGGATATTCCACCCAAAATTGAAATTTTGTCTGTTGACATATTTCCCAGAGTTTGATAAGTGGGAAAAAGCCTTTTGTAACCAGCGCAGTAATTCTCCTGATCTGGCAGCAGTTTGTCTGCTTTAGTTTAGCTTTAGCTTAGCATAAACAATGGAAGTGAATGGCAGGTACTAGCATACTGCACTGGTTATGAAATGCTTTTTCCCACATATTTAACTCTGGGAAATATGTCAACAGACAAAATTTCAATTTTGGGTGGAATATCCCTTTAAGGTTGAAGAGACGGTTAAATTCAGTGCTTTAACATCTCAACAATTAAAGCTGCTATAGCGAATCTACAGAACAAGCTAGGTTTTAAACACGGTCACGGAACACTCGCCCTCCCCTCAGGCATCTTCCCTGAGATGCTTCTGCCAGAACCAGAAACCCACATTTCCAGAGGAAACCAGATAGCACCAGTCTCTGTTTTCTAGGTCCAAACGTCTTTTGTTGTCCGTGACTTCAAATGGTGTTTCTCTTTTTGGGACTCTGGTAGATTGTCCTAAAGTTGAAGTGGTAGCAGCTGTTTCTCCTTCTCTGATATTATTGAGCGAAGAACCTCTCACACCAGTGGTGTTCTGTTGCTAAATACGTGAGTGTGGAATGAGTGGAGGACCCAGGGAAGTGCGGTGGTCCGGTGAGACCAACAACCAGATGGTCCAATGGTTGCTTTCGGTCTGAAACGTGTTATTGGAGGAGGTTTTTAGGCAAATGCGAGAGAACCACTTTATTAATATTTTAAGGGTTTTTTTTATCTCCACAGTATATTTATAGCAATACTATATTAGAACGTTGTTAAGAGGCATGAAAAAATGAAAAAAAAATTTGCTATAGCAGCTTTAATGATGAAACGATTCATCTGTTTTATATTCTTGTTGTTTTTATGTTTTTAAGTAGAAAAACAGCAAAATGACACAGAACCATCTGTTTCTCTCGTGAACTCTTTTACTTTAGAAACGGGTTAAAGACATGGTGACATCCCATAATGGTAGGAAGAAACTAAACCAGTAGATAACCATTAAACCCTAAGCCTCATCTTTCAGTCCTGAGGAACTGATCTGAGTGTAGTTTTTCTTGTTATTGCTGATAATTTGCTCTGATAGATGTGAACTGTAACCTTTCCACCACCAGGTACCTGGGCACCGTTCTGGGCTCGTCTGTCATCTCCAGCACGGTGCTGGGAGACAACCAGCCCATCAGCACAGAGGTCCAGATCCAGCTCCAGCACAGAGTCCAGGTCGACACAAACCTCTTTTCTCTGTAAAGTGGAGCTTGTGAGTGGAATATATTTATCATAACGTTTGTGTTTTCAACAGTTCTCCATCGATACCATATATGATCCAGTTTGTGCCTTTTGGGATTTTAATCTCAGGTGAGAGGTGGTGATCCTTCGTTTAGATTCTCTGTGATGAAACGAGGCTGAGAAATGTCTCACTTCCTGGTAGTCTTATGTGTGTGTAGACCTGAGTGTGTGCTCTGTGTGTGTAACTAGTCCAGAGGCTGGTGGGTGGTGGAACACCAGAGGCTGTGAGGTGGTGTCCACACACCAGGCATACACTGTGTGCTACTGCAACCACACCACCAACTTCGCCTTGCTGCTGCAGGTTTATGAAACTCAGGTAACGTCTGTTCAGGTGTGGGTTTGTGTGTGTTTTCACCAGCGGTGTGTGCAGCTATTTATATGCTCTTTGTGTGTGTTTCTCTGTCAGAGGAGCCCGGAGAACGAAAAAGCTCTGCAGGTTCTGACGTTCATTGGCTGTGGAGTGTCTCTGTGTGGCCTCCTCTTCACCTTCATTCTCTTCATTGCTGTGGGGTGAGTCATGAAAGCATCAAGGGTGAAAATTATTTTATAAATTCCTCACATATAAAAATCTGCCCGTTCTGTAGACGTGCATCTCTCCGTAGAGAAACATTTTCTGATTAAACTGCAGAGACCTTCACTCACACAGTGTTCTGTGTGTTCTGCCTGTAGAGTTCCTAAGTCCGATCGTACCACTGTTCACAAGAACCTGATTGGTGCTCTGGGCGTAGCGGAGCTGCTGCTGATGTGCAGTGACTGGGCTGCTGACAACCAGGTGGGTCTATAACATGATGTTGGAATATTAACTTAGAAAAACACAAATTTGAGATATTCAAAGGAATAGTGAGACTACAGGAGCCTCAGTGGGACACAGCACAGCTGGAGGTCTAGATGGCATGTTTGCACTGATCAGCCATAATATTATGACTACCTACCCATGAACAGACTCTCTATGACAGAGGTCTCCAACTCTGATCCTCAAGGGCCATGTTCCATGCATGCATCCAGCATGTTTTGGTTGTTTCCCTGATTTTAATCAGCAGGTGATTAACAGGCTGAACAGGTGATTCAACCATTGAATCAATGGTGCTGGAGCAGGGAAACTACTAAAACATGCTGGATAGAGGACCTCATGGACATGAGTTGAGACACTGCTCCAGTGATGTAGAGACTGAACCACTCTGCTGTGATGAAGATGGAGCAAAGCCAGAAAACAAGGCTCTCAGGTCACTGGTCATTTTCTATTCCAGTCCTCACCTGTGGAATAGACCGGAATAAGAAAACAGGCTGCCAAAATGAATTTCCCGCACAGGGTGATCAGGCTCAGCCGATAGGTCAGACTTCTGAGACGTGAACAAGTTCAGTTGAGGCATTTGATTAGAATATCACAACCAGAAAGCTTTTTATTGTCACTGCGTGAGAATGCAGTGACATTGGGAGGCACTCAAATGGTGTATTTGGTTTACAGATAAGGAATCACAAGATGGGGAAATAAAGAAAATATTAATAATATAAAATAAGAAAAGGTAGGTGTAACATATAAACAGCAGAGAGAATAAGTAATTAACACATCAGCATTTTTATCAGGAAGGGTATTTCTAAGTGGGCTGTTGACACTAAATTCCCACCAGATGTTTCCATGAAGCCAAATATTGAATTCATACAAAGAAATCAGAACATTTAAGTAAACAATTTGAGTCATAATAAATAAGTGAAATGACACAGGGAATAAGTATTGAACACACTTGATTTAATAGTTGGTAGATTTTGTTGGTGATTCCAGTGTCTAGATGCCTCTTGTCTGGAGAGACCAGTCGTCTGCGTTGCTCAGGAGTGATTCTGGACCATTCTTCCACACAAACACTCTTTAATCTTGAAGGTTCCTTGAGCCTCTTTTATGAACGTTGATCTTCAGTTCTCTCCATAGATGTTCTATGGGATGTAGGTCAGGTGACTGACTGGAACATTCAAGCAACTTGATTTTCTTTCTTTGAAACCAGTTCATTGTTTCCTTGGCCTTGTGTTTGGGATGATCGTCTTGCTGAAATGTCCACCCACTTTTCATTTTCAGCTTTCTGGTAGATGGCAGCAGATTTTAACCCAGAATGTCCCGGTACATTCCTCCATTCATCCTGCCTTCAATAATATGAAGTCTGCCAGTAACCACACCATGATGCTTCCACCCCCAAACTTAACTGTTGGCGTTCTTGGGGTGGTGGGCAGTGCCATTTCTTCTCTAAACATGATGTGTAGAATGACAGCCCAAAAGTTCAATTTTGGTTTAATCTGACCATACTATAGTCTCCCAGTAACCCACGGGCTTCTCCAAATGCTTTTTTCACAAACTTTAACCAAGACCTCAACATGCGTTTTGTTCAGCAATGGAGTCTTGCATGGTGAGCGTGTATGGATGACATGGTGGTTCAGTGCATTGCTTATAGTTTTCTTTGAAACAACAGAACCTGCTGATGCAAGGTCTTCCTGAAGTTCTGCCCAAGTGGTTCTTGGAGAACTCTCCTGTTTATTCTTTGGACTCCTCAGACAGAAATCTTATGTGGACCCGAATGGCTCATCCATTAACACCTCTGCACGGGTGAAGAAGGCACAGCAGTTATTTCTGAGGAGGCTGATGAATGCTAGTGAGTAACAGGAGTTTTCATTGTTGATTGATCAAAAGCACTCTGACCCATTGCATCTCCACATGGTGCCATAGCTGCATGGCTGGGAACAGGGCTCTTGTCCAGCATGGCATCTCCAGTGGACAGAGGATGGTTGGGCCCTGACTTCCTGCACTGGAGGAAATTTAAAGTACTCGGCCGGGGCTTTAGGAGAGCAGCCAGCATCTGTAAGGATTTTCACTCACCTCTGACACCTTTTTTAAAGGCACTTCCATCTTGGGAACACCTCAAAGCTCTCCCTACTCACAACAACAGACTCAACTTATATCCCGACTCTAAAACCAAAACATCTTCATCTGTGAGAGTCATGTATGTATACGTCTGTATGTGTATATGCGTGTTTGACAGTTACACATTTTATACATTTCTTATATTAATGTTGAAAAGACATTTTTCTTTTAAGCAGATATCCGATTAGAGCTGCTCACCTGATTTAATTGCACGATGCTGCTGTTGTGTTTGCAATGACAATAAAGAAGTTCCATTCTCTTCTGTTCTATCCCCTCAGGCGGCATGCTTTGTGGTGACTGCACTACTTCATCTCTTTTTCATGGCTTCCTTCTCATGGATGCTGGTGGAGGGTCTTCTGCTCTGGAGCAAAGTGGTTTCTGTCAACATCAGCGAGGACCGCAGGATGAAGCTCTACTATGTTATTGGCTGGGGTAAAAGTTGATCTCATTTTACCAACTGATTATGCTTTAAAAAGCAAAAGAAGTACAATGTAATGACTGGAGAACAATCCATGTGTCAGGATCTGGCTGAGACTGGACTGAACAGACACAAGCGTGAGTTTGGATGTGGTGTGTTGTATGACCCAAGCACGGAGTTACTGATACTGGGTTTGAACAGAAACGCAGGTAATGTTGCAAGGTGGAGAAACGAGGGCCAGATCCCCAGACTCCCGGGTGAGAGTCACACGCGCTAACCAGTCAGCCAAAGGGATATTCCTGTGGCCAAGCAGCCAGGGCGCATGATCAATCGGGATATAGTGACAAGATGCTAACCCTGTCACATGATATTATCTTCCTCCCCTCTTTCCACAAGCACGTCCCCGTGCTCCTGCGCAGGGTGCCAAAATTTCAAAATCCATGGACCCACTTCACAGTACTACATGGATCCTGTCGACAACGCAAAGATGTGACAGGGTGAGCATCCTGTCACTGTATCCTGACTGATCATGCGCCCTGGCTGCTTGGCCACAGGGATATCCCTTTGACTGACTGGTTAGCACGCCTGACTATCACCCGGGGGTCTGGTGATCGAATCCCGCCCGGGCCCTTGTTTCTCCACCTTGCCACATTAATATAGGAAGCCGTGGCTCGCAGCTTGAATGGAAATGAGAGCACGTACGGTTCCAGAATAAAGAAAAGCCACTTTACTCATTGGTAGTCGATCGTCTAACGACTGAAGAGCCGGATGGCTCAATGATTGAAGAGCTCGATGCTCAAAACTCTCGGTACGATTCAGAGCAAACAGGAAACGATGACTGAGCCCCGAGCTATGAGTCTGTAGTCGGCTGGTGACGTCAACAGGAAGTCCGGTGCGGGGCATGATGGGAAGTGGAGGCTGGTTAGATCTGAGGGGTAATGATTGGTGGAATGAAGGCTGGTTTCTCGTGTACTGGGGCAGGTTTGGGTCTGAAGTGGAGGAGTTTGGGGAGATCAGAGCTGAGGAGGTCGGGGGGCCAGGATCATGACACCATGTTAACTGATTATAATGAACGAGTCAGTCACTTTTTACTGGTTTATAAGTTTGACGAATTTTGGGTCATGCATCAACTTGTTTTTGGAGATGGGACAAACAGATGTTTGGTTTATCTGCCTGAGATCAGCTTCATCAGGAGCTGATTGCTAAACAGGTTATTGTTGGTATGAACAAGTGAGAAGTGTTTGGTCTTTGACCAAGTCCTGAGGAGGGGGCTTATTGTTGGTTTATCGTTTGCTGTCTTTACTCTGGAAAGTCCTCTCACTGGCGCTAACCTTTACACATCAGACAGAGGAATGTGAGGAGGATGCATCATTGTAGTTTCTGGGTTCATTCAGTGAAACATACAGGACTCTCTCTAAGGCCCGGTTCACACAGCAGCATTTTTAAATTGTCGGACGTTAACAGGTTCTTAGCTAGTTCCTCTGCTGGAAGGACGAGTAACATTGCTGCCCTCTGTTGATTTTAAGTGATCAAACCAGGATTCATGTCCTCATCAAAGATGTCAAGTAAAGTACAAATACTTTGTTCAACACTTAGTAAAATATATAATATATATATAATAGTAATAGTAAAAATGTGGGGTATCTAAACTTCAATAGAGTAATTATCTTTTAGCTGATATTTTTACTTCAACCCCTTACATTTTAAAAATAGCAATGTTATTCCTATTTCATTTTGGCTTGTTAAGAATGACAGCAAGACAAAAACCTTTCCAGGTAATCGTGCCATCTGGATAGAGGGTTTTTGTTCTAACAATGGTTATTGATAACCTGCCTTTGAAGATAAACTTCATGCATCATTACAATACTTATAGGCAACAAGTCAAGACACCTTCCATCCATAAAATACATGTTAGTGCTTAGTCAAGTCTACATACAGGTGAAACAGGAAAAATGAGAATGTGGTGCAAAAGTCTATTAATGTCAGTAATCCAGCTCAGACTGAGAGACCATCTAAAGGCTCAGGAACCCTCTGCAGGTGTTCTGGATTCATCAGCTGATTAGAGTGTGACACTTTGAGTCTAGAATATTGAACCTTTTCACAATATTCTTATTGTCTGAGATTGTGAATGTGGGGTTTTCATCAGCTGTAGCCATAATCATCACTATTAGAACAAATAAAGACTGAAATATCTGGATTTACATGGAATGAGTCTGTCTCATAGATTAGTTTCACCTTGAATTACTGAAATAAATGAATTTGTGTACCGTATTCTAATTTTTCCAGTTTCACATGTAAGGTGCTGTACAGAGGCCCTTCACTGAGAAACCATTTTTTACTTGTTATTCCTGATTCTAATGGGTCACTCTGAGTTCTTCATGCAGGCTGAACATGAAAATAGTCTCCTCCACCTATCCCCTGCATTAGCTTCTGATAGAAAATAGACGGTGAAACTCTAGGATTAGAAAATCCTGACAGATCTACGTCACACTGTCACTGAACATTCATGGACTCACCCATCTTGATTCACGACGGGGAAGGCTGTTGTTGGTTTAGCGTCCAGGAAACAGCAGAGAACGTCTCGGCTAGTAGAAGCTAACCGTTAGCATTAGCAGCTCCACCACACAGCAGAACTCCTCCAGGCTTGTGTTATTTGTGGAGATAAAACATCAACGTTGCAGAGCAAACAGAGTCAGTGGTAGAGTCGTGTTGCTGTTAGCCAATCAGAGGAGAGATGTCCACATATCAGGAAATAAGACTCCAGATCCTGTCGTCTGAAGCTCAGCTCTGATCTGACAATCTGCTAGTTAATGAAACAGGCGTACCGGAGCTTTGTTTCATTCCTACTAGAGACCACTGCAAATGTATTGATTAAATGAGTGAACCACACCTTTAAAATGAGATTAGTCCGCTGAACAAATAAAAGGAAATATCTGATTTAATGTTTTAAATGAGCCATGACCTTCCTATATTTTAAAGGGTTATTATGGGATTTAACATTCCAACTCACACATGTAATCAGGCATCTAGGTGTTTGTCTGTCACTGGATCTACCAGTTATACGACCAGGTGCACCGGAGCTTTTGTTCCCCAAAGTACAACTCAGGAGGTATTCATTCCTACTAGAGACCACTGCAGATGTATTGAAAATATGAGTGAAGGACCTCTTTAATATATTTACATTGCACTAAAATTCATTCATTTTCAACGGTCAAACATGCAACTGTAATAGGAAGCCTAGTGTATCCCACATTAGTCAACATTAACATTTTATACCATTTTAAAGTTATTATGACCTTTAGCAAACATGTTTGTTTGTGGAGATGCGGTGCTTTACTCAAGCTTGACTTTATACGTCAACTTCTAGGCCTTTTTAGGTCTTTTTAAACCTTAGTATCCATACTTCTACGTGAGTCATGAATACTTCTGACACCTTTGGTCCTCATGTGAGTCGAGTGTCATTGTCTTTAAACCAGAACCATAGTTTTACATTAATAATGATTTTTTTTTCATCTAACATTTCATTCAAAAGAGCTCTTAGCTGTCCATCTAAACTGAAGATCTTGTTGTTGACGTTAGAATTTATAATAAAATAGTTGTTCATGGCTCCTTCATCAGGCAGAAGGGAAATGTTCATTTTTGTGGTAAATGGGAGTAAAACAGACTGATGGTAACACAAGTTGTGATATTTTTTTTCTTTTAGTTGTCCGTTAAGAAAAAAAAGAACCAAAACTCATAATCAGACCCGTCCACCTAACAATGATTTTCCCTTTTATTGTTTTTGTTTGTTTACTTGTTTGAACAATGGATCTGTTGAGGAAAATGTCTCTGAAATCCTGGAGGCTTTTTCCCAGAAGGCATGATAACAGTGATCTTTATGGCATGTAGGTTATCAGATTCCTCTGTGATTCACCGCCTGTCTCTTGTTCTGACACCTTTGTTGTTGTCATAAAACATGTCTCCTCCTCAAACCTTCCCTTCCCAGGAGACTAATGCCGAGCTCTGACTGGTTGTGATTTAAGGGTTTTTCTTTTCAGCAGATATTTATTGTCACCTACTTCTACACAGATTTGGTCATTTCTTTACTAAATGCACCAAACTAGTCATTCAGCTCCTAATGCTCCTCTAGAGTCTGATGGAGGTGGTTATCTGCTAAAGGCTGCTAAAACTAAACTCCAGTATTTTCTGATCATGGATCAGTGGATTTTATTCTTCAGTGTCAGCTGAATTTTTATTATCTCCACTTATGTACCACAATGGTAAAGTTTTCTGTTTAGACTAGATCTTGCAGCATTAAAAGGATGATGGTGATTCTCTGGAGATAAAAAGTGCATAAAGAAGATGGATAAAAGACAAACCAACAGCCTCTCAAGTTTGTTCTACTTGTGTGTTTGTGTAATTGATTTTTGTTTTGTTCTCGTGGTTTTAGTTTGTTTGAAGAGCTTGTTTTGTTATCTGTCTGTCCTTGTGCATTTTATTTCTGTAGCTGTTTTTGCATCCACAAACTAGACAGTCACAATCATCCTGGTGAGGAGATGTTGAGATGGCTACAACATAACACCATGCCAAGATCATGCAGAACATTAAAGATTAAAGAGCTGTTGAGCTCACACACAGGTGCGGTGTCTGAAAGGGGTCTCCAAGTCTGGTCCTCAAGGGTCAAGATCTGGTTGTTTTAGATGTTTTTCTTTTTATCAATCATGCATGATTCGTTGAATAAGTTCCTACGCAGGTTCTCACGTTCTGTAGACACCTCATAACCACCATCCATTCATCCATCCATCCATCTTGGTCCAGGACTGAAGCCCAGACATCCCTCTACCTAAGACACTCTTCAGCTCCCCCTGGATGGAGCTGACTCTCATCATAATTGCTGCACTCTCAGCTATGAACGGTCTCAG
>SSNS01000050.1:2199126-2359126 GCA_006937985.1 Aphyosemion australe | reverse complement strand
AATAAAATCTCTCTGGAACAGATCCTCATGTAAAATCATTTAGGCTCCTCTTTTATATTCTGATTCATAATCATAGAGATTTCCTAAAATGTTAAAGCTACAATGTCAAATCTGCAAAACAAGTTAACTTAAAACATTTTTTTCATGCCTCTTAACAACGTTCTAACATAGTATAGCTATAAATATATTGTGGAGATTTAAAAAAAAAAATTAACAAAGTGGTTCTCTTGCATTTGTCTAAAAACCTCCACCAATAACACGTTTCTGACCGAAACAACTATTGGACCATCTGGTTGTCGGTCTCACCGGTAGCTCTCAAGGACTGGAGTTGGAGACCCCTGCATTAGACAAATACACCAATGGTGATGTTTCATTTGAGGTATTTTGAAAACAAAACGAGAAGGTCTTGGCTGCAGCTTGTAGCATGGGGTGGGGAGTGGGCACAGGGCACAACCATACCATATATGGAAAAGGTGCCATTGTTTTCCGGAACTGAAGGGGGCGCTATTTCCTATGTCAGCTGCGGTATCTGAGTTTTGTTTTGTTAAAACCAAACATTACACAATAATTTTCAAATATTGTTAAACTAAATGTATTTAAGAAACAATTTATTTTTTCAACCATCGTAGTTTCATTTCTAGCTTCCGACTCGGAAAAGGGCTAAAGGGCAATTCCAAATCATTTTTCTATTTCCTGAGTCTCTTTACTCAGCTCTAATTTTAAAACTACAATACTTAAACGTTTCAAACCAAGACTAGATTATTCTGCATTAACAGCAGTGTCCTAAAACCCCAGTTTGTGATTTATGATCCCTTTACTTAATTTGTGAGAGTTTATTGAAAAGCATAAGCTGTAGTTTTTTGGAATCTTGATCACATTAGAACTGGTCCAGCTCAAAATCTACAATATTTAAACCCTTAAAACGAGACTAGATTATTCTATTAGGGCAAATTAATTTGTGTCAATATTTCTACACTAGATGCAGACATAGGACAGAATTAAAGAAGCCTTAAGCAGGATTGAAGTTTAGACTTGTGTGTTAATGTATGGGTGAGTTAGTGGTTATACAATAAAACAGGTTCTAGTTAAAATAAAAAGTGTAAAACGTCAAACATTTGTATTAATCAGCCTTTATTAATCAGCTTATTCATTGATTAATAGAAAGGAAACATTACAGATTAAGGATCCTTTTGCTGAGTGAGAACACAACTGGATCACAGATTTCTGAGATTTGAAGTCTTCCAGCAGCTCTCCTGTCTTCAACCCATGTTGTGTATTTAATGCTTCCTGCTGGAAATGCCGTAGCATCGCTCCCTCTCTTGTCTTCATTCCCTCACAAACAGATGTGTGTGTGTGTGTGTGTGTGTGTGTGTGTGTGTGTGTGTGTGTGTGTGTGTGTGTGTGTGTGTGTGTGTTGTGTGTGTGTGTGTGTGTGCCCAGTTACGTCAATTCAGGAGATTAGAGGGAAAACAACTTTCAGAAATAAAGAGAAGAGTGAGTCGGCTTTGTCCTTGCAGACACAGTGCTGTTGAAAAAACTCAATCTCTTAGTTATTGGTCGTATGAGTACCAGAGTCCTGAAAGGATGATTGAAAGGAGCAGAAATGTGCCTGTGGGCAGGAAAAATCTTTATCAGAGCTGAGTTCTGATGAGGATTCAAGGAGGAAATATCTGTCAATAAAGTATCTTTATAATAACGTGCATGCTGCGGAGTGTTTTTGTCTGAAACAGATAAACGGACAAAACCAGGGCCCAGTCACTGTCTTGATTAGACTTAGAGCAGCTAACGTGATTCATGTATGTGTTCTGTTGGCAGGGCCGTGACCCGTCCAGTTCTCATCCTGCTCCCTGTCCTGGGCCTGACCTGGCTGTGTGGAGTGCTGGTCCATCTGTCCGTGGTCCTGGCCTATGGCTTTATAGTCCTCAACTCCTTCCAGGTAAGGCATTCACACCTGGATAAATCACAGTTTAGTCCCAACACCTCCCCGGGTGGAAGGCTGGAATAGGATTTAGATTATAAATGTAGCGTGGTCAAAGCAGGACTTGGTGATTTTCCCACCTAGTCACCATTTCATATTTGTTAAAGACTTTGGAAACTACCTGTTACACGTTAGTCGCTCTGACCTGACAGGTTTGATCCCAGTTCAGTTTCAGACCAACCAGATCCTGGTCCAGGTCATATCCTCAGTGTTTGGACAGTCGGACATTACTGATATATTTTAATAATGTCCAACAAAAAACTTGAAGTTGTCTGACATATTGATCGACCTGATTCTCCTCTAACCTTGCAACAATATTGCCATTAAAAAAATTCTGAAAACCACAGATGTGATCGATGGCTTTTAATAAATAAATATGACAACGATTAAAAATATTCGCCCCACCAAAAAAAAAAATCACCACTGCATCTTAGCAGTAGGGTTTAAATATAAAGAGGAGCAAATTAAGTTTGACTGAAAATGTAGATTTCTGGGCAGCTGACTCAAATGACTCAAAAACCCGATTCATTTTGGTGAGTGACTCATTCAAACTCGATTCAGTAAAAAGAATCGAGTTTACCATCACTACTAACCACTGGTGTTCAATGGCGATTCCAAGGGTTTCTGCTACAACTAGCACCAGTAGCCTTATGGCCACAGATAGCAGCAGCTGCCTCAATTGCAGAATGGAACAAGGCCCAGTCACACTCAATTTTCCACACTGTTCTTGAGAGTTGGTTAAAGATCTCTGCTCAAAAAATAAAGGGAGCACTTAAACAACACAATTGGCACTTACACACTAGCACCGGGTCGGCTCCGATCGGTCGGCCTCAGTCGGCCCCGGCCCCGCCAGGTTGTTTACACACGTCTTCCAGGACACCCTTTGGAATGCGGACGTGATAGGCGGTCTCAGAAATGCGCGCGAAAAATTGGCGCGAATATATCAGTGATGTGGGCGGGTCAAAGGAGTGCGGAGAAGTCTGCCCGGTGTCTGCGCTCATCACAGCAGACGGGAACAGAGAAACGGCTGGGTGGGTCAAAGGAGCGCGAAGTCCGCGGTCTCTTCCTCATTAAACAAAAAGCTGCGTGGCAGCAGTGTGTATGTGTGTGTGTGTGTGTGTGTGTGCGCGCGCGCGCTGCGCTCATCACAGCAGACAGGAACAGAGAAACGGCTGGGTGGGTCAAAGGAGCGCGGAGAATTCTGCGGTCTCTTCCTTATTAAACAAAAAGCTGCGTGGCGTCAGTGTGTGTGTGTGTGCGCGCGCGCGCTGCGCTCATCACAGCTGACGGAAACAGATAAAACAGCTTCAGTCAGAGGCTTGTTAACTCCTCCGCATTCAGAGTGATAATGAAGCGCACATGGGGGAAGCCCCCGCTGGCGGATTCTATCCGCTAATCGGAGGTTCCCCCTAAAGGTAGGCGTGAATTTGAGCCGACCAATGAGTCGGCAGTGGGTGTGTTGGCCCGGTTTTCGGTGCGAGTCAGACCACCTTCAGATGAGGGCCGAAAACACGTGCGGTTCAGCCCCAAAAATCCCCGGGCCACCCGGATGTGATAGGAACATACCCAATCCCGCCGAGCCGGTGCTAGTGTGTAAGCGCCAAATGTAACTCCAAGTCAATCACACTTCTGTGAAATCAAACTGTCCACTTAGGAAGCAACACTTATCGGTAATCAGTTTCACCTGCTGTTGTGCAAATGGAATAGACAACAGGTGGAAATTATAGGCAATTAGCAGGACATCCCCAATAAGGGAGTGGTTTTGCAGATGGTGACCACAGACCACTTCTCTGTTCCTCTGCTTTCTGGTTGATGTTTTGGTCACTTATGAATGCTGGTGGTGCTTTCACTCTAGTGGTAGTATTACAGGTCTCAGTTAGGGAACCCCATAAACAGAGAAGAACCCTGTAAAAACAGGTGAAAGAATGAGAAGCAGCTGTTGCTTCTGTTCAGTGCGGCTTCGCTCAGCAGAATGAGGAAGTTCACAGAAGCCCGTTGCCAAGGAGGGAGAAGTAAAGCAACACACTGCCTCCTACCGGTCAAATCAATTATTACAGAGAATACCTCAGCTATTATTCGCATGTTTCTTTCATAGCCAAAACATTTTTATTTCTTTTGAAATAGACAAACTTACATAAATTGTGACCTCACATTTTGTGAGTGTCACACTGTGGTGGTGTGATGGTGAGGGGCCCGTGGGAGCCTGCCGCAACACACAGGGAGCTTATCACTAATCAGCTGAAGGCTGATTATAAGGGACGGCGGGAGGAAGAGAGATGGAGCAGACATGAAGAACTGCAGGTCTGAGTATGGAGAGGACTGTTGTAGCTACGCTATTTCGTGAGGGTGAAATAGAGCTGTGTTATTGAGCTGTGTGGTATGTGTGTTTGTGACAGTGTAGTTGGCAAACACTACATTTGGTGCCCAACGTGGGGCACGCACCACGTAGGAATCGGCCGGCAATGCAATGACCCTGTCACCGGTCGCGGTGCTGGGCGGTACTCAAGCCAAATATCAAGTCCACAAGCAGACTTGGCTGATGCCCGTATGTAAGGCCACTAGCACACAGCAACGGCCTGTAGGTTCTGGATACGAGGGAGAGCAAGCAACTCAGATTACGCAAAGAATAGACAGGAAAACCACTGAAGGTAAAAATACATAATTTATTGGGAGAAGCAAGGACGATGCTAAAAGTCCCAGTGTTAAAAGACCGAAGGAATAAATACATTAATGCAGTCCTTAAAAAAACTGCATCTCTGGGTTGTCCTCCACAATAAAATCCAATAAAATGTCCTAAAACAGTCTAAAAATGATCTAGTAAGTCACCAGGTGTGGGGCAGTGTCCAGCACGAGGAGCCACCCCTTGGCTCCAGCTGACCGTGTTGCAAAACATAGCTGGGACCCAGTATGCTCCCCTCTTGTAGTTTGGCTGTCTGGCACACAGCCAATCTCCTTCAGCATCCTGCCCACGATGCCGCCAAAGCTCCAGTGTCCTCCCCTCGCCCTCTGGCTGATGCGCACACCGCAGATTCCCCGTCTCCCGCTGCTCCCTGGCACAACTCAGCTCCTTGTATATGTCACACCCTCCTCGGCCCAAGGCCCTGACAAGACACAGCGGCACCAGAACCAACACTGTGCGTGGGAGAGGGCATCCCACGATCCTCCGCACTTGGCCACTTGTCCACCTCCCAGGACTGTGCTCCAGTTGCTGATCTGTGTTCTGGGGGGTGTCAGGCGTACGTGTCCATGCCAGAGACGCCACCTAGTTTTTCCAGGAATATTTTTCGGCAAAAACGCCAACGATTTGGGGAAATACTGCCGCCTACTGCCGGCTTGGCATGACACTGAATGTGCTACACAATAAACTGGACTTTTTTTGTGGAAACGAGGTGTTGTGGACCCAAGTTTCTTTTCTAGATGAGCAGGGGAGGATATTGGGTTTTCAAAAAACACGGATATGTGTAGACTGGCAAGCCATATGTGAATATATAGTCTGGCCACGACCCATAGACAGAGCTCAGTGACCGTGTTTGTGTTTAAAAGCAAGCTTGTTCTGTAAATTTTCTATCACAGCGTTTAGAACCTCCATCTGCTCTTGACTCAAAAGAAAAGCCCAAGTCTACATTGTCCAAAGTTGATGTCATTTCAAACAAGCCATCGCCATCTTAGTGGTTCCATTCAGTCACATCATGCCACCCACTAAACCGATGGAGCGCTGTGATTGGCAAGACACAAGACTGGTCTGGCCTGCTGATGCTCCTATGGAGAATGGCTAGACCGATCTGCAGAGCCAAATCATTTTGCTTTGGCTACTGTCTGTGCGTGCATGTGTGTGTGTGTGTGTGTGTGTGTGTGTGTGTGTGTGTGTGTGTGTGTGTGTGTGTGTGTGTGGGAGGCAGCAGACAGTGCTTTGAATGACGGGTCATACTACATCTAACTCCAGCTCTCCTCCCCAGATAACACGGCCCTTATTTCTTCTCCTCACACTCTTCCTGTACTTTCTATTCTTCTACCCCCACCACCACCTTTCTGTTGAGACTCTGTCTCTCTCAACTTGTCCTTTCTCACCCCTCCCACTCCTCGTTGCCCTTCCCGGGACTTTAATTAATCAGTATGAGCTAGCCCCTCGGTGACCCCAAAGAGCTGCTAGTTAATTTAGATTTACTGCCAGTGTCCAGTTGAGGCCAGATAACACTACAGTAGGAGTTCTTCCTCTGGAAGGTAGGAGGAGGATGCCGAGCCAGCCTGTATTCTTCTCACCAAAGAAAAAAAAAGATTAAAGCAAGAGGGAAAGAAAGAAACAGCAAAACAGACTCATCTCAGGCTGAAGTTCTATCATTTTAAACTTTGAGGCTCAGAGCTCATCACATGCCTCAGAGAAAGTCCTGACAGGATTGGTGCAGGTAAACACTCTAGATTTCACAGCAACACTAACACTCCAGTCACAAAATAGGATAAAGGCCCAAATCAGACGTCTATGCCCGTTTGTGATCCAGATCTAATGTTATGTGGTCCTGTGGTTACAAAGTGCTGACAGCACAGCCAGTAGAATCATCCAGTCCAGTTATAATGATATAAAAATATTATAACGATTTGTTAATTATGTCCTGCAGCTCTTTCTGCTGAACTAAACCTTCAGATTAGGTGTGACACAAATGAAATATTATTTTCATGAGCACCATGGACGTATTTTAATTTTCTTAAAGCAGTCTGTATTACACATGAACAGCTGTGTGTGGAGGTTGTTATGCAGGAGACACCGTCCGTGTCCTCTCGATGACAGCAGGTTGTTGGGAGCAATAAATATTTGTCCTGTTTTTACAAATTTCAACAACAAATGTAAAAACAAGTTTACCAAACGTTGGCGCCTCTGTTGTCACTTGGCCTTGAGGTGGTGGACCGGCTTTTTACTGTATTAGTGTCCAGATACTCAGCATTCAACAAACTTCAGTCTGAGCGTTTTCCTAAAAAGCGGCTTGTTTTGAACGGATTTAAATGTTTTCGAACCCACCTGGAGCTCTCAAAGGGAGAGGAGCTGAGTAGAACTAAATTAGCAAAGCTGTTGTTGATTTAGCATCCAGGAGAGAGCAGAACACGTCTCTGCTAGTAGAAGCTAACCGTTAGCATTAGCATCTCCACCACACAGCAGAACTCCTCCAGGCTTGTGTTATTAGTGGAGATAAAACATCAACGCTGCAGAGCAAACAGAGTCAGTGGTAGAATCGTGTTGCTGTTAGCCTATCTAAGCCTATTTTATTTTATTTTTATTTAGTTATTGTGTTTTTACAGTATAGCAAAAGTTGTTATCTACCTTGATTTGTTTGCTGACAGTCTGGGTTCCACTATCGCCTTCATCAGAGCATCCACAGGTGTTGTTGTGGTTTCTTCTTCTGCCACTGCTTATGTGTGGGGGATAGAGAACAATGTCGCCCTCTACTGCGAGAAAGATGTGCGCTGTAGAGGCTTAGAAGCTTTAGAAGAGGGGTTTTCAATTCCAGTCCTGGAGGACTGGTATCCAGCACGTTTTAATGGTTTCTCTGCTCCAACACACTTGATTCAGTGGTTGAATCACCTGTGCAGCAGCTCATCAGACTCTGCAGAAGCCTGTTAATCACCTGCTGATTGAAATCAGGTGTGTTGAAGCAGAGTTAAAACTAATGGCTGAGTTATACTTCTTCGTCAGCTCCGCGGGCTAGAGATGCACACGCGTTGACGGAGACGTTTTATGTTTATACTGCAAAGCAACCCCCCGCCTGGACAGCACAGGGCGTAGCACTTTTCTGGGGTATGCTGCCACCATACAGCCATGTATCCGGTCCACGATACTACAGTGTTTACATTTTTTTAATGTATTTAAAAGACTTTTTAACACAGACGAATTTGTTCCTCATTCTCCTCCACCTCTTCATGTGGTCGGCACCTCTAAACCCACGTTTCTCGTCATTTCCATCCACGAATAAAGTCACGGATGAACAAACTTTCATATTTTCGAACTTTTTCCGTGAGGCGTTCTTCAAGCTAAATATCTTCAGTTCTCTATATTTTTTGAGTCGGCAATGGCGGTGCTGTTGACGTATTTCAAGGAAGCGACGTCCTGACCAATCACAGGCTTGCACCAGTGGCGGCCGGTGACTTTTTTTTTGGGTGGGGCGCTAACCACATATCACCACTAGGGGACGCCAAATTACCATTGATTCTTAAGCATCAGCGTCACACAACTGACGGTCACAGTAGCGCTTCCGGCAACAAAGTTGTTCAAAAGCTTTTTGAATATATTAAGCATGTTTTTGACAAAAACATTCATCCATTCACCCATATATTACACAAACTGCACACACGCTTAAGGGGAGTAGGCTAAATCTAATCAATAGAATCCACTTTCTACAAACAGAACACCCATAAACTGTAAATAAACGTGAGGCCGTAAAATAGACGCTACACGTATCCAGAAAAACACACAGTGACACAACGCAAGATATTCACAGAAGCAGCCGGCGTTTAGATTAAAGCCCAGACTCACAAACAAGAAGTACCACTCTTAGTTCAAACCGTATGGAGCGGTGCTAGCCGCTAACGAGGCAGCATGCTATTTCCTGAAGCCAAAAGCTAAAATGAGGCTTACCTGCAGGTTATGGCCATAATCCGTGTGGTGTAGTAAAAATAATCCACTCGGTTCGTGAAATTCTACATCCCAACGTAAAAGCTTAGCTGATCAGACTGTTTGCTGGCATTGTTTTGCCAAAGACTATATAAGAGTTTNGGTGCCCAAGCGCTGCTGCAGAAGCATTTCCAGTTCGGCGCATCGTTTTTTTCACAGCAGTGTCCCAAAGCAAACTCGTAACCCATTGATTTTCCGCTTCCTGATCACGTGATGTGTGACATACACGGATGAAGATCCGCTTTAGACACGTGATGTTTGTTCTCACGGTGCGGGGGCTCGTTCCGACGCCCACCCCGTAAAAAAATGGAAATGACGACTAAAGTTGTCAATGGCAGTGAATGAGTGAAAGGTGTCCACCACCTCAATGTCTGCTCCCTGGATGTTTACTGGTGAGTGAGGAGGAGTGTTTCTCTGGAAGTCAATCACCATTTCCTTTGTTTTACTGGTGTTCAAGCGAAGGTGGTTACGCTCACACCAGTCCACAAAGTCCATGATGACTGACCTGTACTCCTGGTCGTTCCCCTCAGACACACAGCCGACGATGGCCGAGTCATCAGAGAACTTCTGGAGGTGACAGCTGCTGGTATTGTAGGTGAAGTCCGAGGTGTAGAAGGTGAAGAGAAACGGTGAGAGCACTGTACCCTGTGGAGCTCCAGTACTGCACACAACCACCTCAGACGTACAGTTGTGCAGCCTCACGTACTGTGGCCTGTTGGTGAGGTAGTTGATGATCCATGCAGTCAGATGTGCATCTACTGCTCCCCTCATCTTCTGCAGCAGTAGACACGGCTGGATGGTGTTGAAAGCACTGGAGAAGTCGAAGAACATGATCCTCACAGTGCTTTTTTGCATCTCGAGGTGATTCAGCACCCAATGCTACGGGTAGATGATGGCGTCCTCCACCCCCATGTTTGGTTTATATGCAAATTGCAGAGGGTCCATCTTAGATGAGTGAGAATGAGTCTCTTCATGGTCTTCATCAGGTGAGAGGTCAAGGCGACTGGTCTGTAGTGGTCTGGTTACCTGGTATGTGATGTTTTGGGAAAAAATGTTTAGATGCACCACTCATGCGTGATGCTAAAAACTGCTTTGTGGTGTTTTACGTGAGGAGATAACAATATAACATGGTCAAAAGCTTCAAAAAGTGTATTTTGCATAATATAGTCCCTTAAAATGTTCTTTTGTCATTCAGATTGTTTGAATATTTGTTCCTCTGTGAGTTTTTTGTGTTGTATTCAGCTTGTCTCACTTGTTTTGACCTTGCATAAACAAATGTTTGAGTTTTGGAAAACAAACTTTCAAGTCAAATGGTATTTTTCTTTCTTTCAGAGAGTTTCAGAAAGGAAAGCTTTGTGAGTTTTTCTTTGAAACAAGCATCGAAAAACCAAGTGAGTAGCATTCATCTGTGTGCTGGGTGAAATATTATGTTTTTTGTGTGTTTTTGTTGTTCATGTGTCCTTAAACCTTCTTGTTTGTTTGTTGTTTTTTTCCAGGAGGTGCAGCTGACAGGCTTCAAGCCATCAGGTACAGAGCTAGCTTCAGTTTATGCTGGTGATTTGGGAGTTTAAAGCAGCAAATGAACACATTTATTCAAATGTGATGTCACATGAAGGATTGTGTAAAATATGAATNGTGCTCGGTCTCTGAGCGGGAGTAGATGAGTATATCATCCAGGTACACGAACACCCACCGGCCTAGCATGTCCCGGAGGGTGTCGTTGATGAGGCGTTGGAAGGCTGCGGGGCTGTTACATAAGCCAAATGGCATGACCAGGTACTCCCAGTGACCGGTCGGTGTAATGAAAGCGGTCTTCCACTCGTCCCCCTCACGGATGCGGACCAGGTTGTAAGCGTTCCGGAGATCCAGCTTGGTGAAGAAGGAGGCCTGGGTTACTGCGTCCAGGGCGGTGTTAATGAGCGGTAGTGGGTGTCTGTCTTTGATGGTGATCCGATTTAAGCCACGGTAATCAATGCAGGGGCGTAAGCCCCCGTCCTTCTTCTTGACGAAGAAGAACCCTGCGGCTCCGGGAGAGGAGGACGGACGGATGAATCCTTGTTGGAGGGCCTCCTGAATGTATTGATCCATGGCCCGGGTCTCTGCGGGAGATAGAGAGAACAGGCGTCCCCGGGGGGGGACGGTACCCGGCTGGAGATTAATTCCCAGATCACCCGGTCGGTGAGGAGGTAGGACGGTGGTTGGTTGCTTGGAGAAGACCCGAGCAAGATCGTGGTATGGGTGTGGGACTTGCCTGAGGTCAGGAGGGTCGCAACTGGTTAACTCGGGAGAGGGAGGCGCCAATACATGGTTCTGGCAAGTTGGACCCCATTCCAATAAGCGGCCAGAGGACCAGGAAATCCGAGGGTCGTGGGTGCGTAGCCATGGGTGGCCCAGGATGAGGGGCGTGGCCGGAGCGGTGATTAGGAGGAAACTAAGCCTCTCGACGTGGGAGCCTACACTCATCTGAAGGTCAGAGGTGCGGTGGCGGACGGGAAAAGGTTGAAGGGGTTGACCGTCCACCGCCGTGACTGGAATAGGTTGGTCCAAGGGGGTTGCTGAAAGTCGGAGGCGAGCGGCCAGTCGCCTATCCATAAAGTTGCCGGCTGCGCCTGAATCCAATAAAGCCTCAAGGGTGGTGGGCCCTTGGGCGAGGTGGAGGGTGACAGTAATGGTGGTGCGTTGAGTGAGGGAGGAAGAGTTTGACCCAGGCAAGGTTCCCCCGAGTTTTACCTGGGACCGGCGTTTCCCGGCCTCTGGGGACACTGAGCCAGGCGGTGATTCGGCGAGGCGCAGTACGCGCACAATCCCTCCTTGTAACGTCTGTCCCTCTCTCCGGGGGACAACCGTCCCAGCTGCATGGGTTCCTCCTGCGGTGGTCCGGTGGTGTCACGAGCACCTGCTGAGGGGAATGATTTGGAGCTCGAGGTGGTCCGAGGTCGAGCTAGAACCCTCCGGTCGATCTGCAGGGCCAGGTCCACCATGCCATCCAGGGTTGTGGGGTTTACACGTCCCACCATCTCGTCCCGTACGTAGGAGGCCAGTCCCTCGGTAAAAACGCCCCTGAGAGCGTCATCCCCCCACTGCAGCTTGGCAGCGGCGGTTCGGAAACGAGCCACATAATCGCTGACATCATGGGAACCCTGGCGCAGCCTCAGAAGCTGCGTCTCCGCACTGACCTCACTGCTGGGTTGGACAAAGGTCTTGCGAAGCTCCTTTACGAACATGGTGTAGTCATTGCAGGTGGGAGAGTGGTTGTTGTAGAGAGCGGCGCCCCATTCTTGGGCACGTCCCGTTAGCAGGGACATCAGCAGGGCCACTTTAGAGCGTTGAGTAGCGTAGCGTGCGGCCTGGCATTCGAACATCATATCCAAAGTGGCCAGCAAGCCATCGGGGCTCCCCTTTAATCCGTCCCAACGCTCCGGGAGGCCTATCTGGGGCTCAGAACCTGCCTGAGAGGACATCCGTTGCAAGGCTGTGGAGAGCTGGAGGACGGCCTCCGTGAGGGATTCCATCTTGGTGTGCATGCGGTCCACCACCGCGTGGAGGTGGGTGACCTCCTGCTGTAGACGCACGAACTCCGCTGGGTCGACTTTGAGATCAGTCATCCTGTCAGGACTAGGATACGAACAGGCAGACCGAGGACTAGCAGAGAGTTCGGCTGTAGCGTGTTTTACGACCCAGGCGCGGAGAACTAGCGCTGAGAGTGAGTGACACGCGGTTGCTATAGAAACGGCGGGCAGCGCTCGAAAGGGAACGAGTCTGGCCGGCGTTCCAGAAATAAGAAAAGCTGACTTACTTGGAGTTGTCAGATTGGCGTGGATTGGTAGCTTGAGAGCTAGGATTGGTTAGCTTGGAAGCTAGGATAGTTCAGGATCGTTCTAAGGAGAATCGATGACTGATCTGCTGGCGGAAGTGGGGCACTTCCGTATATAGGTGCGGTGATGATGTGGAGAGGAAGTCCAGAGAGATGGATGCTGGGAAACGGAGTCCACTAGGTGGGGGAATCATGCCCCCGGGGGCCATGACGGGAGGAGGTTGTGACAGGATATTTATATATTGCAAACATATAAATAGTGCCAAACATTTTCTCTGACTCCTTTATTAGCACAACAAAGATCATTTTCTTCTTCTCTGTCCTCTGACCTATTGCTGACATGCTGTCAGCTGATTGCTGTTCTCATCAGGGAGCTTTGATGTGTTGAGACATTTATGTCATGATATACCACTTTTTTTCATTCAGCATTTTAATTTAAATCGATGTTATGAAAAAATGATTCCGGATTAATCTTGTTTTCCATGCAACTCCAGGCCTCAGATGGCGGCTGTGTGCATCAACATGAATCAGCTGCACAGCACTGCAGTTTCATTTGCACAGAAGTAGAAAGATGTGCCTGTTCTTTCTTTGCTGCTTTGTAAATCGATGCAAATGCATGACCTTTCTATGAATATAAATCATAGGCTTGTGCCTTTGCCTCATTTCCACTCATGTATTTAGTATCAGGCAGTGGAACGAAAAGCTGGACTCAAACACTTGACACTGACCCAGGAATGAGTTAAACCACTTATGGTCTGTTCAATAATAACATCACACACCTGGAGCAAAAGGCAGGTTAAATTCCAGGTGACTGAAAGGCTAGTGGACAGGAGAGGAAGAGAAAAACTGCATAATCACCCTGCTGAAAAAACAGCATAGGTGTTACCAGCATATGTTGTGTTTTGGTGCTGGTCCACCATCCTATCACCAGCACCTCATGCTGGCCATACCAGCACCAAAACACAGCATATGCTGGTAACCAACATAGCTGGTCTATGCTGTTTGTTCAGCAGGGCAGAAAAAATGAAGTATAATTTATCCCACAGACAGACTCGTGCTCATGAAGAATAACTTGTAGAGACCTGAAACTGCTTCAGCTGACTCTTTTTGTATTCAAAAGTCTTCCAACACCAGAGAAGATTTCCTTCATGCTGAACATCACACAGCTGCAGTCTGTTTAGATGTCCCACAGCTGAATAAAACTAAAATTAAATCTGACTGTAAATCAGCAACCTGTCCAGGAACCACTGACCAGGAAGTGAGCTCTGGTTAAACTTTGAGACGGTACCAAACTATCCACACAGCTGATAGCTGTATTCCTGAGGCTGTTTGGTCTGATGCCTTTTAGTCAGACGTCTGATGGGTTTTTGAATGAAACCTGATTCTTTTTCCTTGATGGTCTGATGCAGGGGTAGGGAACCTTGGTCCTGGAAAGCCGTTATCCAGCATGTTTTAGTTGTTTCCCTGCTTCAACACAGTTGATTCACCTGTTCAGCAGCTCATCAGGCTCTGCATAAGTCTGTTAATCACCTGCTGATTAAAATCAGGTGTGTTGAAGCAGAGAAACATCTAAAACGTGCTGGATAGCGGCTCTCTAGGACTGGAGTTTCCTACCCCATGTCTGACATTTGATGATGTTTAGTCCAAGGTCTGACGATGTTTCCGGTCGGTAACAAGATGGTGCCTGTGCTCGGCATTGTTGCTGTTATTCGCCACTCTTTCAAGCTTTTCTTTGCTAATTTTTTCCTTTCCACCTTGCTTTTGTCTGCGGTCTTCTTCGGTAGTGTCCCAGCTACCATCTTGTATGATCGCCAGACTCTTTTATCCTTCAGATCGTCAGCGATTACCCAAAACCCACTATGGATTTACATTTCACATTGTTTATGTTTGCGGGGTGCTGGATCAGAGCCTAGCGCTCAATCCGAGCCAAACGCCTCTGGCGATGTTTCTCCGATCCTGGTGAAAACTCAAAGGAAAAGGGGGAAATGAGCTGGAATTCAGGTGATAATAAGGCTTCTCTTAAAGCGTGGTTTATCCAGTAAACATCGGTGCGATCTCCTAGTTGTGTCCCCTTTATTTGCGGATGTGAGCTTCGTTTACGCTTTCCCGCCAGGCCGCGGTGTGTTTACTCAGGTCTGGTTATCCTCATTCTTCAGTGGTTTTTCTCCCTGTTCCCTCCATGAGTGGACTTTACAAACACCGTGGATCTAACCCTGCTAACTTACGTCCACTAACTCCAGCTGTCACTGTAGTTTCTGATTTCTCCACCTCACTCAGCATGGCTTTGCTAAGTACCCGCTCCATTAACAATAAGTTATTCCTGCTTAATGATCTAATTCTCACTAAAAACCTGGATTTGCTATTTTTGACTGAAGTTTGGCAGCAAGTATCTGATTATTCTGGCCTGACTGAACTCTGTCCGAGTGGTTATTCCTTCCTTAGCCAGGCCCGGGTTCTGGTCGAGGTGGAGGGCTAGCTATTGTCTTTAGAGACCATCTTTCTTGTAGTTCTACAACCACAGGCCCATTTGCTTCCTTTGAACCGCAGCTGACTAAAGTCGGGCGTAAGGACCCATTTTACTGTGCTGTGGTTAATCATCCACCTGGTCCAAGCAGTTATTTCCTTCAGGAGTTTAGTGACTTTTTATCCTCCGCTGTGAAGCTGTCCAAGCTGGTGAATGTTGGTGATTTTAACATTCACATTGATGATGACTATGACCACTTTGCCAGGAGCTTTTCCAGCCTCATGGATTCTTTTTCACTTTTACGCAGCATGTTTCTGGCCCCACACACACCAGAGGACATACTCTGGACCTTGTTTTTACCCAGGGTTTAAATATTGACAATGATTGTCCCTATACGACATTAATATTTCAGATCTTCATTGCATTTTCTTCAACTTTGTTTCTGCGTCCCCACCTCCTGCTCGCCGTTTGGTTAGTTCTCGTTTTCTTAATGAGAGCACAGCTAGCAAATTTATACATGGACAAGCACCATCATACATTGGTGATCTTCTCAGTCCCTACACCCCCAGCAGGTCACTGAGGTCCAGTGATCAAAGCCTACTGGTTGTGCAGCGCACCAGGCTAAAGACCAAAGGTGACAGATCATTTGCTGCTGTGGCCCCCAGACTCTGGAACTCTCTCCCCCTGAGCCTGAGATCAGTGGACTCAGTGGTCTCCTTTAAAACTCACCTGTTTAGGTGGCTTTGGTCTGACCTCCTGCTGATTCTTTATGACTTCCTTTTTTTCATGCTGCTGTTTCTACCAATTTTTGTCTTTACCTTTTCTTATTCGTTTTCTTTCTTCCTTCTCATATTTTTATTTAAAAATTTCCATTTTCCCCATTTCTTTATTACGATACTTTATCATTTTTTATAAATATATATTTTTTAATCTCTTTTTTTTCTTTTTTTATCTTTTGAAGCGCCTCATGATTTTTATCTTTTCTTATTATTATTATTATTTTCCTGAGACCTGAAGATGTCCTAAACTGTACACCCTTCTCCTGAGGTCTCTAAAGCTCAGGTGCTCCATCCTCATTTTCCAGTTTATATTTCAACTGAGTTTATTTATATAGCATTATTTCTACAATGTGCTCTATATGTCCCTTACACTAAACCTCTCTAACACTTTTTTATGGGTAAATTTTACTTTACAGTTTGATTTCAGACTCTTGCTTAACCCTTACCCTTAAAGGGCTGCTGTAGCTCAGGAGGTAGAGCGTGTTGTCCAGTAACTGGAGAGTTGCCTGTCCAATCCCAGCTCCTTCCTGGGAATTCTGCTGTTGTGTCATTGGGAATAAAACACTTCACCTAACATGCCTGTCTTGGTGGAAGTTAGATGGTGCAAAATGGCTGCCTTGCCTCTGTCAGCCTGCCCCAGGGCAGCTGTGGCTATATTGTAGTTTACCATCAGCAGCAGAGTGTGAATTAGTGAGTGCATGAATAATGGATTCTCTATGAAGCGCTCAGTGGGAAACTAATCACATGATCCGTTACTGTTGCCATTAGTGTCTGACTGTGAGCCTCCCTCCAGCTGGATCTTTGCAAACTTATTGCAGATTTTTCAAATGAGGAAATACCTTCTGCTGCCCTTCCTGTTATCATACAGTCGACCCCGCATGTTTTAGATGTTTCTCTGTTTTGTGTTTGACAGGATTCTATAGAACCTGCTGTGGAGGTAATTCAACCACTGAATGAGGTCTAGAGCAGAGAAATAACTAAAACAAGTAGGACAGTGGCCCTGGAGCACCAGGTTCGGACACCAGTGATCTAGAAGGAGAATATTGAGTTTAGTCTGGTTCTTCGTTGTTTGTCTTCAAATCAAACGACTTGGATAATGTGAAACAGCCTTGAGAATAGAATAACACTAGCTATTTGCATTCATGGTGAGTGAAAACTCATTTGGTTCAGTCAACAGGACAAAAGACTGAATGACAGCGTAGTGGCTGTTTCAAGGTGGAATCCTGGTTTTAGAGTCATTTGATGCTTGTCGTGAAGACGTTTATTTGTATGTAGTAGGTGTCTTCATCTCTTCGACCTGAACACATCCCCATCAGATGGCACTGGTTCTGTGGATCAGAGAGATCCACCCGTGACACAAAGAGCTCTGGTTGTCTCCATTTACCTGCGTCATGTGCAGCATCGCGCCTGTGTGAAACCTGCCCCATGCTCTTTGTTGAAGTGAATTCACTGACAGAAACAACAGATGGTCTCCATATTTCCAGAGGGTTAAGTCACTGTCAAATGTTGTGAGTGGGCTGGCATGAGGAGGAGGAAGTTTTCAATAGACTCTTTAAATGCTGAGGCGTCTGTGAGGAGCGCCTGATGGATGCTGCATGCTCATTGTTGGCTGCAGAGACAAAGCCGAGGTTCATTCCCCTAATCAGGACGGGCCAGCGGTGGGCATTCACACCATCCGCCATTAAACACTCCAACACCTGCTCTCTCTCTCACTCGGCCTTTCAGGCCCCTCCCTTCATCTGTCCTCTTTTGTGCACACACACACACTCGTTGTGCAAAACCGTTTGACAGAGCCGGAGTCACAGCTAATGATTTTGCTTCATCTCACACAGGTTGTTGAGTTGCAAAAGGAGAGGATCCTGTCTGTGTGTACACACACCATCATCACGATCATCATCATCGTCATCAGTGTGAACCTTCCAGACACACACCCTCACCAGATGGAGAACACAAAGAAAAGCATGAAGATCTGCCCCGGTTCGGTTCGCTATCAGATCGTTGTTCCCTCTGTGACTCATAAACACCACGTAAAGCGGAGCAGAAACGTCCGGGCCCAGTGAGGTGTTCTGATTCTGTAACACCAGAGAACTCTTTACAGATTTTTCAGTTGAAAGAAGAACTCTGAAATCCACAGCAGGGTGTGTGTGACCTGGACTAACAAACGCCTGAATCCTGAGTTGCTCCGGCAACGGACGTCGACTGTCAAACCAAAAACTGTCTTTGATACTTTTTGAATAGAAAAATCTATTGAATTTATTGATTTTGGATTTTTCTGTGAGGAACAACTGTTCACTTTAAATGAGTGTCTTTGTGGATTGACACAAGTTCTCCAGGTGTTTGAGTCTAAAGTCCGGTTCACTCAGCAGGATTTCTAATCTGTCAGAATGTTTGAAAACACGAGCGACCCCACATGTAGGGATAAAACATCAGGGACGTAACGGTTTTGGTCCTACTGTGTGTGGCCACACGCCAAGAGCTACACATGAGCCAAGTTCACTCATGATCGTTCCCCGTTCGAATGGAAAATCCCACAAAACCTCTCAAGATTAAATGTGAGTTTAGAGTAAACAAACATGGTGGAGGGGGAGCGTGCTGCATGCCTCTGTCTCCCCCCTTTCTGATTGGTTACACGTCACATTTAACAGGTAGCATGCTTGTTTGTCCTCGAAGCACACCGCACACCCTCCGATACAGGGCCAAGACAATCCAACATGTTGAATGTCCGATTTGTGATGGGAGCAGTCCCGACGTGCTTCCAAGCAGACCAGAGTACTCTGAACCCACCACACATAAGATTATCTTTAGAGTCATTTGGGTAATCAGGGGAGTCTAGCCTAGTGAACTAGACCAAATTCTTGCTTTGCAGAGTTTGGTCTAGGCACGCTTTGTTGGAATCCTCGCAGCCTGTGGCTGTCCAATCACAGCTCGCTATAGTTTTGGTTGGGCCAATCACAGCGCTCTATATTTTGGGCCAATCACAGAGCGGGAGTAGCCGATGACGTCAGAGCTGCGGCCGCGAAACCAAGCAACATGGCGGCAACTCAGGAACCACGTTCGTTTGAAATGGCTTTGTCATCAACATTGGATTATTTAGACTCCAACGTGCGTAAGTCTGTCTGATATACTTAGCGGCTTCTTATTATCAAACAAAGTAGTGCAATGTCCCAGTACACCTGATATTCACATGTTTTTCATACAAAAATGACAGAAATCATTGATGTTAGACGCCATTAAAGCCTCCCGCTTTTCCGTCGCTGTGATTACGTCACGTTGTTCGTTACTCTGATTGGTCCTAGCGCTATCCAATTGCGTGCTGACATTTTGAAAGACAACCGTAGATCCCGCCTCACGACTGAGAGCCGTCAATGGTTCATGGCCAGACTATATATTCACATATATAGGATGGCTTGCCAGGCTAAGGGGAGTCCTTAAGGCTGTCGTAAGGGGAGGCTCTAGTCAGAAAGCTGTATAGTTATCCTGCCGTGTGACCGGGCCCAACCTGCAGTAGACAGCAGTCAGACTGTGGAGAATCAGGGAGATTCTCAGTGGGGGCTGATGCTAACCGCTGTTAGAGCAGGACTCACTCATGAGCTCATTTCATTTATTTATGTAAAATAAAATTCCCACAGGGTTGGAGGAAGCTGTTCACCTGTGCTGGTCAGTTGACCTCACCAGGAGCTTTTTGCTCCAACCAGCAGTTTACCTTCTGTAGAATCTGTGGTGCTTCTTATACTGGTTTGTGGTAATTGGACCGATGGAGCAGAGGTCCACACCAGGACACTTTAGAAGTCACTAGCCTCTTTATAGGATGTGAAGAAGGGTTCAGGATGGACATCTGCACCAAGCTGATGGAAGCACGTTCTCTTTTACACTCAAGTACTTTTACAGATTCGCTGATAACAGTTTTACAGGTGAAACAGGAAAAATGAGAATCTGGTGCAAAAGTCTGTTTATGTCAGTAATTCAGCTTAGACTGAGAGACCATCTAAAGGCTCAGGAACCCTCTGCAGGTGTTCTGGATTCATCAGCTGATTAGAGTGTGACACTTTGAGTCTAGAATATTGAACCTTTTCACAAAATTCTAATTGTCTGAGATGTTGAATGTGGGGTTTTCATCAGCTGTAGCCATAATCATCACAATTAGAACAAATAAAGGCTGAAACATCTGGATTTGCATGGAATGAGTCTGTCTCATAGATTAGTTTCACCTTTTAGGTTGAATTAGTGACATAAATCAACTTTTGCACCAGATTCTAGTTTTTCCAAGTTTCATCTGTTGGTCAGAGTCAGTTGTCTTCTGACAGCAGGATCCTCCCACTCCTCAGGAGTCTAACTTTGTTTGGTTATTTGAAGCATTCTTTTTACAGGAGGAATGATTCTAAAACAGATAACTGTTTGAAAAGGTTTGGGTTCATTGTGGCGCTGATGTAACACACATCCACCTAAATGTGCTAATAGGAGCTGCTGAAGGTTCTGGAAGGTCTTGAACAGGAAAAAGCTGATGAACCTTCATCAAGACTCAAACCTGAACTGGAACCTGCTGGAACACCAGAGCCTGTCCACTCACAAACCAGTTTTACATCATCAGGAAGCTCCTGGTCCAAGAGACCTGGTTCAAGCTGCAGCTGTCCACATGGACAATGCAAATGTCTGCAGTAGACAGCAGTCAGACTGTGGAGAATCAGGGAGATTCTCAGTGGGGGCTGATGCTAACCGCTGTTAGAGCAGGACTCACTCATGTCCATCATGGTGGCAGCAGCATCATGACGTGGTTCTGGTGCACAAAGTGGAGGAGAACCACCTCCAGATTCTCCAGCTTCACCTGAAACCATCAGCTAGACCCGGCTGGGTGGTCCAACAGGACAATGACCCCAGAAACACATGAGAACTGGTTTCTGATTGGATCATGAAGTTTCTGGAATGACCTTCCCTAAAGCTCCAACCTCAGCCTGAATGGACCTTTATGGACTAAAAGCTGAGTCAGAACCAGGAAGCCAACCGGTTTAAATGAACTCTACCAGTTCTGACCAGAAGAGTCAAAGATCTCCCAGGTGATTTTTGTAGAATTCTGACCCAGAGAAAGAAATGATGAGTGGCTGAGAACTCCTGACCATAACTGTCTGTGTGGAACTGACCCGGTTGGAGGAAGCCTAAACCCTCTCCTTACTCTCCACTCCTGACTTTCAGAACTTATGTGGAATGTTTTATTAACATGTATATACTGTTTGCTGTAATTATGCTTGATTACTGACAATAAATACTGATAGAAGTGAACACCAAGACCCACAAAAAGAGCTCAGACATATTAGACGGAATAGAAAGCATTAGATTAAGTCCTGGCATCATAATTAACTGAACATTAATGAGGAATAATAACTTATAGAAAAGCTAAATAAAGACCTAGATTTGTGATTTCTTACTTCCAAGGGGAACACATGGTTTGAAGTTAAAGGTAGGTAAACAAAAGGCAGGATTTGAATTTGATGTGGGAGTTTGGTGTGATCTGAAGGATGAGGATGTCCTGAACAGAAAGACAAGTGTGTGTTTTTTGCTGTGGAAGTCACTAAAACACCCAAAAGGTTTGTTCACCCTTGTTTAGTTCTGAAGGTTTTATCAGGATGTAAACTGATCTGGCCTTTATCAGATTGTGAATTATTCTAATCTAATCTCAAGAATCACCGTGTTGTTAATTATTAAACAGAAACAAAGAGAGCTTGGAACCACAGAGAGAACTCAGTCCAACAGAACCTCCTTGTCCAGCTGGACCTTTTCTATTGTCAACATTATTGGTCTGGTTCTGGAGGAGGCTTGGTCCATTCTTCTTTATAATGTTGCATCTGATCATTGAAGTTTGCAGATTTTCTTGCTCCTAAGCTCTCCTAAAGAGACATTTCAGCCATTTTTGGGGGGTGTTTTGGTATTAAGATAATAATTCCTACCTTATCTGTTAGCTTACTGAATTGCCTCTGTTTGGGGAAACAGTTCATATCTTTCAGGACTGATAAGCTAACAGCTAGTCTGGAGCTAGCAGTTGGTCTGAGTCAACAACCAGTTCAATCTAATAGCTACTCACAACTAATGTAGCTAGTGGCTACTCTGAACTAGTGGCTATTCTGAACTAGTGGCTATTCTGAACTAGTGGCTATTCTGAACTAGTGGCTACTCTGAGCTAGTGGCTACTCTGAACTAGTGGCTATTCTGAACTAGTGGCTACTCTGAACTAGTGGCTACTCTGAGCTAGTGGCTACTCTGAACTAGTGGCTACTCTGAGCTAGTGGTTACTCTGAACTAGTGGCTACTCTGAGCTAATGGCTACTCTGAGCTAATGGCTACCCAGAGCTGGTGCTAGTCTGAGCCAACAGTTAGTCCAACTAATGACTGCTCTGAACTAATGCATAATCTGAGCTCATGTATAGTTTAACATAAAGACTAGTCTGAGCTAACGGCTAATCTAAAAATGGCTAGTCCAAGATAACATCTACAATGAGTTGATGACTAGTCTGTACTAATGGCTAGTTGAAGCCAGTTGTCCTCATCCATTTTGTTTCATGCACCCTATCCCCTCAGGGAAAATATAAGCCCTCACCTCCCAGAGTTCCTCAAGTGTAAAGCATGATAAACCTGAAACGTAGTGACCTGTTATTTTACAGCTTTTACAGCTCTGAGTAACAACTAAAAGTACTCCTGTGGTTTATGCAGAAGGAAAAATCCACACACATCTGGATCAGGGATTGTAAATTCAGCCAACGACACGTAACGGTGTAACGTTCAGGATTGTTCAGGTAGAGGATAAAATACATTTTACAAAGTAGCAAACGCCACAGAAGATGGTCTGTCTTACTGCCCTGTTGTGTCTCGTTATATAAAAGTGTAGCAACTTTAACCTCTGATGAAACTGACGATTCATGAAGTTCAGTGTTAAATCTTTTGATCACGTCTAAACTGCTTAGTTATTGTTCTGTACTCACATTACTCAGATTTATGTGATTTTAGGACCTCCAGAGGGAGGGTGACAACACTGGCTGCTTTCTGATTGGACGGTTTGAGTTGTGACCAAGTTTTAAAGTTTAAAGACACACACAGGTCACACCAGGGTCACACACACTTGGTTTTCTTGGAGAGAAGTTGCTTCTTTGCTGCCCTTTTTTACACCAGATGATCCAGTTAAATTCTTCTGACTCAGCTGCAGATGGACTCAGACCTGGGCTGGTGGACCTCAGAGCCCACTGCTGGAGGTAGTTCTGGTGCTGCTGGGCTTTCATGGAGCTTTAAAGCCTAATCCATCTGATCTCTTCAGAACTTTCTGGAGTTTATTCAGCGTGAGATGAGCCATATTTGAGTTGTTCTGTAAAAGACTGGCCTAAGCTGAACACTTTTCAGTTTGGTTTCTGAATGGTGTAAATTATTTCTGTTTTTCACATTTTGATCTGTACATTTGATTTTCTGGAGCAGATTTGTTTAGTTTCCACTGCAGCTGTTTTACTACCGGCTCAATTTGTAACTCACATAATAAATAATCAGACTAGAGAAGAGCTGAGACGTTCTCCTCGCTTCGGTTCAGGCTGCTCCTGAACCAGACTGTTAGATTTCTCTAATTAAAACGGATTATTTAAGGTGGAAGTCTCGTTAGCTTGTGTCCTGGGTTCAGACAGACCGTGGTTGATGTTTTCCCTGAAGTGACTACATGGTTAAAACGCTTCTGAATCATTTTGTGAATCAGTTTTATGTGCAAACAGAAAAATGCACACGAGAGAAGATTTAGTTTGTTGGACTTTATTTGTTGGACGCTATTACAATAAAATATATCTAAAGAAAAAAAAACATTTTGGTCATTTTCTCTGTTGCACATAAATTTCAGATGAACAGACTCACAAGAAAAAAACAGAAGTCAGCAGAAACAGAAATCAGCTCCACAACATCAGGCCTCAACGAGAAGCAGAAACGTTTTAGAGGCAAAAAGATCTTATCATAGCAGATATTCACTTCACAACATAAATACACTGTACAGGGTGATGACACGCGGATGTGTGTGTGTGTGTGTGTGTGTGTGTGTGTGTGTGTGTGTGTGTGTTAAGGCAGGTGGAATGATTGTCTACAACATCTTTAAATCATAAATAATGAATAATTTGTCTCAGCATCGGTCAGGAAGTCGTCTTTTTCCAGCCACTGGTTCTGGTTCTGCAGACAGAACGGTTCCAGCCGAGTGTTGGGTTCCAGCTGGGAGGCTGGAGTAGAACCAGAACATGACAGGTACAAATACAGAGGGCAGATGGAGTTAGTGAGACAGGGTTCTGCTGGAGGGGACGGGTCCATTATGGCCTGCCTCTGTCATATCAATATGAAACTGGTCTGGACTAAAATGATGTTTCCTAGAAACGCTGTGATCTAATGTGTCCTCAGGGACGCGGTTAACTCAGCTGTGTCCTGTAATCAGAATCAAAGGCGTCCACTAGCAGCTGGACAGATTATTCAGAAGACAGTAGACGACCTCCCTGGACGTGGACACAAGCTGAAACATCGGTAACTTCCGTCTGTCTCTGTTGGAGACAAAGTGGACCTAATGGAAGATGACTGTGGAAGACACCACTGTTGGAATTGACCAACGTGCTTCTGGGAGAACGCCCTTTAGACTGATGAGATGAAACTGGAGCTTCTTGGTGAATCCCATCAGCCCTAAGAACTGAACCGACGGTTGAACATGGAGGAAGTTTGGATCTGGACTTGCTTTGCAGAATCTGGACCAGGGATTGGTTCAATCAAATCTGAAGGCCATCAAGACCTTCTGGAGCCAGATGTTCTGCCCAGAGTCAGAAAGCTTGGTCCCAGTCTCCAGTCATGGGTCCTCCAACAGGATGAACACACAGTTAGAAACACAGAGAATGGATCAGAACTAGAGAGTTCTGAAGAGTTCTGATCTAGATCCAGGTGAGACATCGGTCCCCCTAGAAGGTTGAACACTTTAGTCCAGACTAGTTTCATTATTTTGGTTTTAAAATGTTTCTGATGAAGCAGCGTCTGAGTTTCACTTTCATTCATTTGCTAGTTTTAAGTTATTTCAGGAACCACTGAAGGTTTTTCTGACTTTAACGGATCTGTACCAATTATTTGATCTTGTGTGTGTGTGTTGGCTCTGTGATGAACAGGTGACCTGTCCAGGTGTAGCCCCGCCTCTCATCATCAGCTCCCTGCCAGCCTGAACATGAACAAACAGGTAAAGGAAAAGGATGGATATAACAAATCTTAAAGTTAGATTCCTAATTTGACGCCAATGTGAGAGGAGAGTGGACTTCCTCCTGTCCTCACAGTCCCTAACCCTAAAACACTGAGGTTCCTCTTAGTTCAGAATGGACACATATCTCCTGTGATGCTTCATTTTACTCAGATGTTGTCTGAAAAAGACAAAGAAACTCCACCCTCTGGCCTAATCCAACAATCTGAAAACAGGGTAGAAAATCCAGTTTTTAAAGGTCACATTAAAGTTGCTGTGCAGGATATAAAAACCATCAAACCAGCTTGATCTTCTCTCTGAGCTAAACCCAAACCAGTGTGAGTAACACGTGTGTGTGTGTGTGTGTGTGTGTGTGTGTGTGTGTGTGTGTGTGTGTGTGTGTGTGTGTGTGTGTGTGTGTGTGTGTGTGTGGTCCTCTTCACACACACGCTCTCTTAGCGTGCAGCATCTCGATGAGTAAGTTGTTGCAGGTCACCTCTCCGCTCAGGTGCATGTAGCACAGGTAGTCTTCGGCCTGCGTGCTGAGGGTGCGCAGCTCAGGCAGCCGGACCACCAGCTGGCTGAACTTCTCCTGGAACTGGGGGTAAGTGGACAGCGTGTACTCCAGCAGAGCCCCGTTCACCTGCTCCTGGACACCCTCCACAAACGCCTGGTTCTCCAGGAGCTTCACATCTGCAAACACACAGGAGTCAGGAACAGGTGACGGAGCTGCCAGAGGTCAGGGGTCAGTAAAACACTCTGGAGGTTTCTTAAAGGTGCAGTTTGTAAGACTGACATCATGTGGTCAAATGTGGTTACTGCAATCCATTTTCTAAGCAAAATTATTCCTCTCTCACTCCTGTTCTGAGTCTCATGGCTGCTGCCATTTACGGATCAGCACCAGAAGATTCTAGATGACAAGCAAAGACGAGTCACACACAGTAAGTTGATAAGTAGATAAATACATTGTCATATCTGGTGCTAGAACTCTTGGGAGTTTTACGGTAAAGACCTCTTATTACACTTATTATGGTAATATTTCTTTAGCATTAGAGGAAGTGTTGTGTTTACTGTCTTGTTGTTAGCTTGCTGTTATAGTTCAGAACGACTCATTAAAGGAAGTAAAACATCACGATTGACTCATTAATCACTTCACACACATTTCACTGTAATATCCAGTTGTTGGTAACTAAAAAAGTAGCTTGAGATATTTTAGAGCCGACTATTTGCTTCTAATTCATCATTAGCATTGTTAGCTCAACGTTAATCTCTCTAGCCTTCATCATCCAGTATTATAGTAAAACAAAATATGTCGTGGATTCTTAGGGGTACAAGAAATGACTTCTGGGTCGCTCCTGTTTACTGGCTTTGCTTCTTTAATGACTCTGTAGCTTTTTGCTTGCTGGTGTTGAATCACAAATGCCAGCGCTGCAGCATTAGCTCAGGGCAGACTCAGCAACCTCACAGAGTGTAAACAAAGACCACGTCCTGCTTTTGTTTTGTTTTTAAAGGAGAAAAACTGACAACCCCCCAGCCGGCTGAGATTGAAATCTGTTTCAGTGTAACCTTCCTTCCAACATGACTGAGACATTAGACTGTTTTGTGATTATTTCACTGTAGAATTCTTACAAATTGCTCCTTTAAACGGAACATCAGAAGGTATCACAGATCTGAGTATTAACAGAATTAACCAGTCCATTACAGGGACACAGAGACAAACAACCTGTCACACATGGGGACAATTTAGAGCCTCCAACCTGACATGTAGGTTTTTAGTCTGTGGGAAGAAAACTGGAGTACCCGGGAAAATCCCACGCATGCATGAGGAGAACATGCTAGAAATCAAGTCAAATCAAATTTTATATCTATAGCACATTTAAATGGCAACAGCTGTTGCCCCAAAGTGCTGCACACAAAGAAGGTAGAGATACAAAGACTAAATGCAATAAAAGCCATAAATGAACCCTGAAGCCTGCGGCCTATTGGTTATCAGCTAAATGCCAAGGCATGCAAGTGTGTTTTCAGACATGCTTTAAACAGGGCCACAGTATCCGCTGTCTTAACCTCTAAAGGCAGGCCGTTCCACAAAACAGGAGCCATCACAGAAAAATCTCCCACCCTTAGTTTTTAACCTTGATCTGCGTGTCACCAGCAGATGGAGGTCAGCTGATCTCAGCGATCTGGATGGAGCATAGGGTTGAACAAGTTCACACAGATATGAGGGAGCCAGCCCATGGCGACGTTTAAAGACCAATAACAGAATCTTAAAATCAATCCTGAACTTCACAGGAAGCCAGAGAAGATCATCCAGCACAGGAGTGATGTGGTCATGTTTCCTCGTCCATGTCAAAAGGCTAGCTGCCGCTTTCTGTACACTTTGGTAAGCCCATATAGCGCATTACTATAGTCCAGACTCGAGGTAATCTTAACGTGGACACAAGTCGCAAAGAGATCAGGTGGGCCGTAGGCCTGAATCCTGCTAAAGAGCCTCACCACTTAACCACCACACTGATCTGAGTCAGCAACAACCCCAAACTCTCAACTGTAGGATGACAGTAGGAGAAAAGGTCTCCAACACTGCTATGTTGATGCTGCAGTGCATTAGACGACCCGATCACTGACGTAGTGATGACCATTTCATTAAGAAAAGGGAAATAAATCCGTTTTGTTTGGTTTCTAATATATTCGTGTTTGAACAGGAGAAACGTGTTCTCATGGTTTCCATTTGAAACTAAAACATTTCTGATTTAGATCAAACAGAAAAACAGACAGGATTCAGATTTAGCTGGTGCTTTTTTAACTGCCATACCTGGAGCTAAACCAAATGTTCTTTATAGAAATAAACATGTTTGAAATTAAAACACATTCATGGAGTGACAACAGTTCACTCTGCTTTGGCTTCATTTATACATACATATGTGTGTGCGTGTGTGTGTGTGTGTGTGTGTGTGTGTGTGTGTGTGTGTGTGTGTGTGTGTGTGTGTGTGTGTGTGAGAGACAATAGCCTTGCCCTCCGGCTGAATGGTATTCAGCATCAGCTGAGCCCGTCTCAGAGAATCTATTCACACAGTAATTAAATGTTTTGAATCGATGTTCTGAATCATCTTTTCAAACTGCTTAAGGGCAATTAAATTACCCCCCAACAAACCTGACTCTGAAAACGAGGCAGAGCGGCAGCGCGAGCGAGCGAAGAAGCCGAAGACAGCAAATATTTTCTGTGTATGACAAGTGCTCTCGCTGTTCAAAAGCTCTTTGTTCCGTTCTGCAGCAGCGCTGAACGGCAAACACTTCTGAGAATCTGGGCCGGCTCGCTCCATCTGCACACGTCTTCCCATCAGACGCAGACCCATCCATTACTCTCCTCCTGAATGCCATTAGTGGACAATGCAGGAGCTTGTCTTTGTTAATGTTGGCTTTTGTCAAACCTAAAAATTTAATTAAGTGTGTTTATTAGAGGGGAAAGGCCACGCTGGAAAACACTCGTAACCTTATTTGATTTGGAGCTACAGATTTTGTGTAATTGTGATGATGTTTTCATTAAGGCGGTGGTGTTGCTATTCATGCATCTGTATGGCAATGCAGCCCCAATAAGCTGCATCAGTCATTCAGCTGAAAGGCATCAACACACACGGACAATCGTGTCTCTAAAGCAGGCCTGGTGTGGTCATGTCAACACGTTATTTCTCCTTTTGGGCCTGACAGCAGGCCTGATGTCTGCAGCTGTACGTTTACTCACTGGGGTTGAACAGAAGCAGGAACTTGAGACAGGCCATCTCTCTGCGGTCCACCTGCAGCGCCCGCAGCCTGGAGGCCAGCTCCTGACCTCTCTGGACCAGACCAGACAGCGTGGCCTCGCCCTGCGACAGGATGGACGACAGCTCAACCTGCAGACACAAGAAACACACTTTCTGTTAACTTTCTACCTCAGACAGTTCGACAAAAGGTCTCTCAGCAGAAGAGCTGCAGCAGGTCAAGGACAACGGTGGGATGGTCTGGTTTAACAAGCCGGCTCTTCAGAGGTAATTAGAGGCAGAAAACAGTTCACCTGGCTTACAAATAAAGTATATTTGGGATTCACAAACATTTAAGATTCTTCTATTTATTATTATTATTATTATTATTATTATTATTATTATTATTATTATTATTATTATTATTATTATTATTATTATTATTATTATTATTATTAATGATATATAATGATATTTCTAAGATAGATACTGAGGAGGACTCATTAAAGCTTTTTAATGGTACATTAGGTTTACAGCTTCAGTAGTTTTTGCATTATTAGCAATTAATAATAACTATTAAAAATCTTACTTGTGATCCGTTTATTAGTTGTAAATGTGTGTGTGTGTGTGCGTGTGTGTGTGTGTGTGTGTGTGTGTGTGCGTGTGTGTGTGTGTGTGTGTGTGTGTGTGTGTGTGCGGTGTGTGTGTGTGTGTGTGTGTCTGTGTGTGTGTGTGTGTCTTACCTCCTGGCCGGTCACCAGCAGGACACTGTCTTCCTTTCCGTGTTGCACTTGTCTGAAAATGTGATCTAAGACCAGAAGTTCAGACCAGCAGTTGTGGAGCAGCTTCATTTGGTCCCCCACCTTCATGAAACACACCAGAATACAAATCAGAATTTAAAAAAGCAGAAGGGGACCTATTTCTGGTGACAGCAGCTTCTGAACAAACATCCACACTGCTGCATAAAATGATTCGACCTGCTGAAAAACTACAGTTAGTTATTATTCTGTTTAATGATTTGTCCTTGTGTGTGTGTGCGTGCGTGCATGCGTGCGTGCATGCGTGTGTGTGTTTTCATGTGTGATGTGTTAATATTTCCCCTTGTTGTGTATTTATGAGCACCTTTGACTTCTTCAACCTGCTAACATCAACATTCCACCTTTAGCAGACACGTCTGCTTTACTCTGTGATGTGTGTGTGTGTGTGTGTGTGTGTGTGTGTGTGTGTGTGTGTGTGTGTGTGTGTGTGTGTGTGTGTGTTTTTCAGATTAAGCCCCTGCCCCCACCCCACTGCAGTATTGACAGTAAAGTGAAGGACATGGGGGCGGTAATTGTGCAGCCGTTAATAGAAGCAGACACACATTCATCTGACATGCTGACAGAGTTACTGTTCATCTGAATCAAACTATATATCAGTGGCAGCAGAAGGGTCCAAGCTTTGTGTCCTGTACTCATCTAGACCGGAGCATTGGGGGGGGTCTGTGTGTTTGGTGATAAAGGAAGGGGTTAAGGAAGCAAGAGGTCTTGCTGACCTCCTGTGCTTCCTCTCCAGAAACAGCTGAATGTAGCAGCCAAAAATGAGCTGGAAAAACCCTTCAGATGTGCTGGCAGCAGAGCGAAGAGCTTCACTCTTCTCACAAAGTGGACTCTTTATGTTTCTGTCTACGTGCTGGAGATGTGAGGAACTGGAATAAAACTGAGAACAATCAGGTTTGAGAAAATATAAAGAAATATGTAAAGAAAAAAATAGTTTTTTCATCTATCAGAACCCTCACAGGCTTTTTGTTTTCCAGCTCAATGCAGCCCTTTTAAACATAAACTTCCAAAATGTCTGTGTGCACGTTCATGTTATGTTGCAGTTGTTAACTTTTAGTCTAAAATTAAAAAAATGAAACCTTACCCTCATGATGCAGAACATCAGCCCAAGATCCACACAACTACCAGAATAATGTCAAACTCACTGTTTCAAAGCTCTGATTCGTCAGATAATAATAATAATTATAATACATTTCATTTGAAGTGCCTTTCAGGTCACCCAAGGTCACTTTACAGAAAGAAACAACTACAAACACAATAACCAGAATCGATATAAAAAATAAAAATAAAAGAATAAGAAAAAGATAACCTGTTAACCAGCTGGTTACTGCTGATAACCCAAATGGGGAAGGATTAGAACACATCAACAATCTGCCAATGCACACAGAAACTAGCATAAAATAGGTTCTGTCAACAACATGTGTAAGGTTTCCACCCGGACCAATTTAGATGTGACACACTCTGAGCCTGATCACTGCTGTGACAGAAAGTGATGCTAAAGAAGTCTTACCTGTCTGGCTTTGTTCAGTGTAACCAGCTTTACTACTAGTAGGTGATGTACATCATGTTTATATTAGCATAAAAAGCATATTTTACCAATGTTAACATACCAAAGCCTCCTGTCAGTATAAACAGCTCCACAACAAGGTGAAATTAGAATATCATGCAAAAGTTCTTTTTTTAGTAATTCAACTTAAAGGAGTCATCACCTGAAATCTTCACTTTTCCACTTGAAAACATGTCTATAATGGCTTCCTAATGATTTTTCACTGGCTGAGAAGCCGATATTTAACATTGACGCGTTTGTTTAATTCTGCCTTCTTCAACCAGCTCACATGCACCCCACGAGCACGCACACTCCAAAACGAGAACTTGAGCTCTGGCCTATATGCCGACACAAAGGTCGAATATAAACAAATATGAACCAGCAGTGAACAAACCAGCACAACGAAGCTCATTTCATAACGTGAAACGCATCAATTATGCCTTACCGTTGACGACTCAAGTTATAATCCGTGTTATGGGAAACAAAACTCCGATCGGTTTGTGTATTCCAGCTTCACAACAGCATAAGAGCCGCTGCCTGGCTGTTAGCCTACTTTGTCCCAACTCAACAACAAGCGAGGGCGCCATTACGCACGAGGCGAGGCGAGGGCTCGTACATACATACACATCATCACCATCATCATCACAGTTATGAGTGTTAAAGTATCAACATGACAAAATCCTGCCATGATGAGAATAACTCAGATCCAGCTGCACGTGGGCAGAGGAGGGTGAGGAAGAGATAGAACGAGAAGATGACCATCATCATCAAATCAGACGTGTGAAGCACTAATGAACCAGTTCAGACTCATCCCAGTTCAGGGTTACAGCAGTGAAACAAAGTGGAAAACTGTAGATGCAGTTCTAGCTCCATGTTGGATCTTTGCTAATAATCAGTCTGTGAACCATTCAGTATGTTCAGTTTGTCTTCTGTCTGGAGTTGCCATGTCCTCCATTCTATTTATTCCAGCTGTTTGAGTTCAGTAGGAGCTCATAAACATAGAGAATGCTTTTTCTGAACAATTTACCTGACTGCAATTTTATTTTTATTAAAATTAAACATTTAAAGCAAAACCTTTTAAATAAGGGTAGGTTTAAGTCGATTAAATAAAATATTCTAGAGCAGGAAGTTCATGTCTGCATGTGGAGTCCTGACAAAACTAAAGCTATGATTGCTAATGAACAATGTCTGTGATATGGTAAGAAATGTAGTTTTTAAAACCGGGCACACACATACACACTGGGGGGGGGCAGAAACATTTTAATATCTAATTAGGTATAAACTTTCTTGCTGGGATCTAAATAAAAACGTCTGTAATCGTTAATTAGCGTCAAAGCACAAAGAGCTCTGTTTGTCTCCAGGTATTATCCTGATATTATCCTGATATTATCCTGATATTATCCTGATATTATCCTGATATTATCCTGATATTATCCTGATATTATCCAGGTATTTTAGGTATTAGCCATATATTAGACACACACCATCAGCTCTGAGGTTTCCTCACGTCATTAAATCCAGCCGAAGAAAGTGTCCAACAGGTGGGGACAAACGCCTGCCTCCACCCACACAAACAGATTAATAACAATGTAGGAAAGCAGAAAGAAACACAGCCGGCATTCCCTCGTTATCGTCTACATGGAATGTGATTATTCGTTAGGAGAAAGAGCTTTCAGCTGGAGGAAACCTGGGCAAAAAACCTTCTCACTGTGTGTTTAGTCTGACTGCTGCACGGCCTGGGGAAGGGGCAGAAAAACAGAAACACAACCTGCTGTAGGAACACCAACATCACACTCTGGTTTTGGAAAGCTGACTTAAATGATTTAAATTGGAGAGTTTTGATCAATCAAATTTAAAAAGCTGCCAAACGGTTTTGTCTAATATTTACTGATTTGTGGTGAGAAATGATTTGTGTTTGGTTAAATAAATCCAAGTGTTGACTAAAACAAGAACACAAACCTCTCAGTGTCTGAGAGAAGATGCAACACTAAGTGAACTTTGTTCTGAAACACAAAAGTAACAAAAAACTCCCAAATCCCTGCAGGTTCTCAGAAAATCAAACTACAGGCTATAGACCGGATCACACAGACCCAGTTCCACCAGCGCTCTATTAAACACAACCAGCATTATTACAGAAATCATGTAAATATAATCTCTACTCAAACATTTCTGTCTGTCACAACAGATACCAGATGTCACAATAGAACACCCTTCATATATCAGTGTGTGTGTGTGTGTGTGTGTGTGTGTGTGTGTGTGTGTGTGTGTGTGTGTGTGTGTGTGTGTGTGTGTGTGTGTGTGTGTGTGTGTGTGTGATGTCAGAGACTGCATCTGAGCTAGCCAGTACCAGAACACGTTCTGTGGATCCGCCAACATCAAAGCACAAAATCGACACCACAGAATCATGAGATCAACAGCAAATCAAGTATAAAGCTGGTTTATTGATGAAGCTGACCTTTACTCAACTGGTAACTTAGGTCAAATGAAGCACATCCCGTTGTCATAGCAACACACCATCACGTAACCAAAGCATCTCTCATCAGATGAACCAGTACAACAAAGAGGGTCATTGTGGTGTTTACCTCCCTGCAGGTCAACGGCTTGCTTCTATATAGGATAGTGTCACAAACATCCTCTGAACGTGAAGAAGTCCGGCTGCCTTTCTCTGAACCTACATGGATTAAAACTAGCCGACTGCTCAAAAGGGTCCAGCTCCTTTACTGACTGTGTTGAAGTGTGGAGCCCTGCAGGAGACTGTGGTCAGACTCCCCCTTCAAACAATATCTGAACATCTGGCAGGAAAACCTTTCAGTAGATTCAGTCACCGTATGATTGACTAGATGAGCGGAGAGGAAGTGAGCTAGCGTTAGCCTCACAGTAGCTAATCCTCACTTAAAAACAAATCAGCAGAATTTACAGGAGATGCTCTATATTAATACAGATCATCACAAAACAGCAGATGGGGGACGATACAGATTACACCCACACACACACACACACACACATTGGACAGTTGAACCTCAGATTCAGGTTGAGTAATGTGGTTTTTGTCCCGGCCGTGGAACACTGGACCAGCTCTATACCCTTAGGGGGGTCCTGGAGGGTGCGTGGGAGTTCACCCAACCAATCTACATGTGAAGCAGCTGGGATGAGAATCAGCTCCTCTAAATCCGAGACCATGGTCAGTCAGAAAAGGGTAGAATGCCTTCTCCAGGTCAGGGACGAGGTCCTGCCCCAAATGGAGGAGTTTAAGTATCTCGGGGTCTTGTTCACGAGTGAGGGAAAGATGGATCAGGAGATTGACAGGCGGATTGGTGGTGCGTCTGCAGTGATGCGGGCGTTGTACCGGTCTGTCGTGGTGAAGAGAGAGCTGAGCCGGAAAACAAAGCTCTCGATTTACCGGTCGATCTACATTCCTACCCTCACCTATGGTCACGAGCTTTGGGTAGTGACCGAAAGAACGAGATCACGGATACAAGCGACTGAAATGAGTTTTCTCTACAGGGTGTCTGGGCTCTCCCTTAGAGATAGGGTGAGAAGCTCAGTCATCCGGGAGGGGCTTGGAGTAGACCCGCTGCTCCTCCACATCGAGAGGAGCCAGTTGAGGTGGCTCAGGCATCTGGTTAGGATGCCTCCTGGACGCCACCCTGGTGAGGTTTTCTGGGAATGTCCAACTGGGAGGAGACCCAAAGGAGGGACTATGTGAAAATAGATGGATGCACGCGCACACACACACACACCGAGGGTTCCAAGATTGTTGATCTGATGGTGAGTACAGGTGAGGTTTTTGGGTTTTAGGTTTTTTTTTTCAGTGGCTATGATCCTCTTCCATAAACCAATGTCTTAAGGCTCTAAATGAGTTTTTAATTATTTCTTCTATGTGCTTTTTTGTTTAATTGGCTCTAATTTGGTGATATTCTCATTCGTTTCATCCATGAGTACAGAAAAATCTAAATGTCATCAGACAGCCAGAATGCATCAACACACTGCAGGTTCCTTGCCCAAGCCTTTCAGATTAATCTCCAGGACTAGTAGGAAACTGTTATTTTAGTATTTTAGGTTTGAATGACTCTTCCTCACTTCTGTTTGCTGTCTGCTTAAAAGTGTGGTTCACTGAAAAAATATTTTATTTAATATTTCTGATTCTAATGGGTCACTCTGAGTACTTCATGCAGGCTGATCATGAAAATAGTCTCCTCCACCTATCTCCTGCATTAGCTTCTGATATAAACTCTAGGTGAAACTCTAGGATTAGAAAATCCTGACAGTGTGACATCACACTGTCACTTAACATTCATGGACTCACCCATCTTGACTCACGACGGGGAAGGCTGTTGTTGGTTTAGCGTCCAGGAAACAGCAGAGAACGTCTCAGCTAGTAGAAGCTAACCGTTAGCATTAGCAACTCCACCACACAGCAGAACTCCTCCAGGCTTGTGTTATTTGTGGAGATAAAACATCAACGATCAAACAGAGTCAGTGGTAGAGTCGTGTTGCTGTTAAACCAAACCGAGGCAAGATGTCCAAGTATCAGGAAATAAGACTCCAGATCCTGGTGTCTGAAGCCTCTGAAGTGGCTCGTTTATAAAACTGGTGCACCAGAGCTTTTATTTCCCAGAAAACGACTTAGGGCCGTGATATACTTGCTGTTCAACCTCGCGTTGGCGCAGGCAGCAGGCTGCGTCTTTGTTCATATACTTGCTGCTATACAGCGCTGCACTGGTTGTAGTACCGGAGCGTTCCACTAGGGGGAAAACGAGAGGACCCAGACCGGATAGAGAGCTGGGACAACCAAAACACACATGGCATCAATAAAAGAAATCAGTAACTGGTTAATTTTTAGATCACAGCAGAAATTACAGCATCGGTATTGTAGATGGTGTGAAATTCCTCTAAACCAGAGACAGAGTCACCATGATGAGTATGTCTCGCTTTTGTCAACTCCACCTACTGGTTGCTCGTATATTACAGCGTTTGGGCACGGCGCATGGCGTTAATTTCAGGAGACATGCACAAACAACGCTTCAAATCAACACAAGCTATGCGAGGCAGCCATTTTAAACAGGCGTACGCGTTGCTAAACAGCAAGTATATCACGGCCCTTACAGGGCATTCATTCCTACTAGAGACCACTGCAGATGTAGTTATTAAACCACACCTTTAAACTAAAGAATTTATGGTTAGGAAGGTTTACTGATGAAAAGACTGTTGGTCTGCGTTTAGGGGAAATTTCAGATCAGGGCTCTTGGATGTCTGTGTCATTGTGACGTAAAAAGTCACATGACTGAGGAGCAGTAGTGGATCAGGTCTTCAGATGACTCATGACGTATTTGAAGTTAATAGAAAGTTTGAACCTATTAGTGTGTGTGTGTGTGTGTGTGTGTGTGCGTGCGTGCGTGCGTGCGTGCGTGCGTGCGTGCGTGCGTGTGTGCGTGTGTGTGTGCGTGTGCGTGTGTGTGTGTGTGTGTGTGTGTGCGTGCGTGCGTGCGTGCGTGCGTGCGTGCGTGCGTGCGTGCGTGCGTGTGTGTTCTTCTCAGCAGGAATAGCAAAAACTTGTCCGGCAATGGGACAAATCAGGCTGATACCTCAGGAATATCAAGAACAGAGTTTCTACCTTCAGGTGACAGGTCGCCAGATCTTGAACACACCTGATCTTGAACACACCCGATCTAGACCACACCTGATCCTGAACACATCTGATCCACAGCACGCCTGATCTAGAGCACACCTGATAAGCACAAAGCTTTAGATGTTTAATATAAACAGTCCTATGATGTCCCCCAGCCCCTCCACGCTTGACCCAGACCAGCTCAGGAGAACTATTTTACTCTTATTCCTGGTTTTATTTTTCTGGTACTGTTTGTTATCTGTATTATTAGCTGGAACTCACCCTCAGCTCCTTGAAGAAGATACAGCTCCGGGCCCACTCCACAATAGAGAACAGGGTCTGGTCCGCCATGCGGCACATGAGGCTGAAGGTGCTGGTCTTGTCCAGTCGGCCACGGCCGTTCTGCTCCTGCTGCAGGTGAGCCACAATCTTGTTCTGGACCACCAGCTCATCAGGGTCACAGCGCAGTAGCTCCAGAATCAATGGGGGCAAGCTGGGGGGCTGCGGCGAGGAGGACGGGTACTGGTCTGGGTAGGGGTATCCAGTCAGGGACTCGGGGGAGCTAGTGTAGTCGGGACACTCAGCTTTAATTGCCCTACTGGGAAAGGTTGTGTACTGGTACTGGGGGGTCAGAGGGGGCATGTGAGGCTGCATGGCCATGCCCAGAGTTGTGGGTCCATACAGGCCAGACTCGTAGTCTGTGGGGGTGATGGAGGTTGGGGTGGAGGGGAGCAGACTTTTGGAGATAGTGGGCAGTGCGTGGAGGGTCCCAGTAAAGCTGTAGTCCATTTGTAAGGGGGAGGCCGGCGGAGGCAGCACAGTCTCCAGCTTAAACCCATTGGACCGAATTAGAGCCTTCTTCTGCTGCTTCAAGGCCCGGTCCCGCTTGTACATGGGTCCAAACTTATTCCTCCCCCCACGCATGCGATCAGCACGGACCGCTAAGACAGGGGACAAAGGGGGGACAGATTAACAGGGGGACAGGAACATGTGTAACTGTGTTTTTTTTTCATGTTGGTTTTAAAGTGAAATGTGTTTCATTTAAACATGAAGACCAAAGAACAAAATGCATCCAGATCGGAGTCAGTTCAGCTCAGAAATCCAGAACCATTCCCACAGAACCTCACAAACATGATCCTGCTTCCCTTTTAGGGCTGAAAGATTCCCCAGAGCTCCACTCCTCATTCCCTCTGGGATTTATCAGCTATAGGAATGTGAGGCTCTTTTTTTGCTAAGGAAGCAGGTGCTTTCCATTGGACCGCTGTCTGGGAATTAGACCCATCCCACAGAAACATGAAGCCACCAAGCCGAGGAGAAGAATTTTACTTAATTTTAGCAAGGAATAAACACACTTTTATTAGAAATTATTTTATGTCAATAAACTGTTAAGTGGCTACAAGAATTAGTGTTGGAATACGATGGGACAAATTCTAATTATATTCCTTTAAGAAGAAAAATAACCCAAACAATGCTGTTTATTAATCTATAAATATTAATTAAATCACATTAATAATAAAAATAATCAAAACTGTAATAATAATAACAATAATAATTATTATTATTATTATTGTTATTATTATTATTATTATTATTATTATTATAACAACAACAACAATTATTATAACAACAATAATAATTATTTTTTAATTATTATTATTATTATTATTATTATTATTATTATTATTATTATTATTATTATTATTATTATTATTATTATTATTATTACAAGCTGGACTTGCTTTCACATTTAAACTAAAGCTGCATCAGAACAAACTGAACCTACATCACACTTATTATTATTATTATTATTATTATTATTATTATTATTATTATTATTATTATTATTATTATTATTATTATTATTATGCGTACCTTCGAGCCGCATCCCCACGTTGAGGCATTTCTGGAAGCGACAGAACGGACACCTCTTCCTCTGGGTCTTATCGATCTTACACTCCTGGTTTTCCGCGCATGTGTACCGCTTGTTGTTCTGGACCGTCCTCTTGAAGAAACCCTGGACACAAACGGAACATTAGCGGTGGCTGGACCGGATACTGAACCCCAAGGCCGGTAAATAATCTCAAAGGTGTGGTTCGGTCGTTTAATCGATACACCTGCGGTGGTCTTTACTGAATGTCTTACAAGTCGTTCTCAGGAAAATCTAAATCACAAAGATTTAGTTCAGAGTGTCGCGCGCTCTTACCTTACAGCTCTCACAGGTGAGCAGGCCGTAGTGGTACCCGGACACTTTGTCCCCACACACAGGACACAGCTCCTCCAGGTCCTCATCATAGGTGTACTCCATCACCTTCAGAGTCACACCTGGCCGGAGCGCGAGCGCACACACACACACACACACACACACACACACACACACACACACACACACACACACACACACACACACACACTTTAGACACCGGGTCGGTTTGTGTTACTGCCGTCCTGGCCTCTTCCTTCACCTGGATGTCTCCTGGTTCATCCAGCCAGAGCGCACGGTGATAAACCTGACTCTGCTTCAGATTTATGACTCACTTCTGTTTCATATCACATGATAGAAATCAAAATGACATGAAATAATTCAAACTAAAATTAAACGCAGTACAATAAAACATTTAAAAACAATAGATTACAATAAAATAAAATAAAGGCATTGTAACATCCTGTTGCTGATTCCCGGTTTTGCGGTTTTATCTAAATTTTCAAACATTATAGAACATTATTATAGAACATTATTATAGAACATTATTATAGAACATTATTATTGAACATATTATAGAACATTATTATTGAACATTATTATTGAACATTATTATAGAACATTATTATAGAACATTATTATTGAACATATTATAGAACATTATTATTGAACATTATTATTGAACATTATTATAGAACATTATTATAGAACATTATTATTGAACATTATTATAGAACATTATTATTGAACATTATTATTGAACATTATTATAGAACATTATTATAGAACATTATTATAGAACATTATTATAGAACATTATTATAGAACATTATTATAGAACATTATTATTGAACATTATTATAAGATTTTTGTTTAAATCTTCCAACGGGAAATTTAAGTACAACAAAATAATCCTGTTTAGAGCAGTGTGTGTGTGTGTGTGTGTGTGTGTGTGTGTGTGTGTGTGTGTGTGTGTGTGTGTGTGTGTGTGTGTGTGTGTGTGTGTGTGTGTTATTTGATGATGAAGTATAAATAATAATCTCCACGTCAGGCTGCGGTTATTATTTCTAAATCTGTTCTGATCAATTTATTCAGCTTGCTGCGCCTCGGCCCGGTTCGGATGAGCGCTCGGCCGTTAGGAGCCGGTCCTGCAGACCGGGTAGGAGCTCGGGCCTCCCAGTCCACCGGACTGAAACGGACCCCGGAAACGGACCCGGAGACCGGAGCGCTACAGGTGTCTACCGGAAAGATGAAGGAGTTCGGCGCGCGCGCGCGTTCAGCCTCGGCTTCAAAAATAAATCTGATAAAAACCAAAAAATAATTTATTATAATTCTGTTTGTTTATGAGGAGTTTATTATTATTATTATTATTATTATTATTATTATTATTATTATTATTATTATTATTATTGTGTCATTATGAATCATTTTCAGTTGTTACATTTCGGTCCAGCCTGTTTTAATAAAGTTCTCTCTGGTTTCTGCATCGTTTGAAATATTAAATCTGTTGTATTAAATGAGTGAATCTGGATTATTTCTGCTGAGTTTGATCTCAGCTTAAACGAACAGGCAGCGGTTCTTCTGCAGCTTTTGCTCGCATGTCCTGAACGTTTCTGGGCTCGGTTAAAGTTAAACTCCTTGGTTCTGGGTGGGATCCAGAGGTTGGAGATGAGCAGAAAGCGGAGGACTCACCGTGAGCTTTGTCTCCTAACATCAGAGCAGCTCCAGCAGCAGCAGCAGCAGCAGCAGTCACTGGTGATCAGAAACCTGGATGAGTTCTGCAGCGTTGCATGGACCACTGAGAAGAACCGAACCGGGGAGGAGGAAAGACACAAGAACCTCTCCAGGTGGACTCCGCTCCAGAAACCAGACGAACCCGCAGTGAAACTCCTTTAGTCGGCTCCTCTTTACTGTCCTCTCCCTTATCGCCAAAGTTAGGCTGCCTCGCTGCTATTGGCGGACCACGGGTCACGTGACGGATGCTCGCCGCTTCTTCACAGAAAAATGCCTGTAGAGGGGAACTGGACCGGGACCGGAACCGGGACGGGTCCTGGATCGGAGTGTTTCAGTCAGTCAACATGAAAGGGTGATTAAAACAAACTATACGTTAGAGAATGACAACTAATTATTTGTTATTATTATTATTATTATTATTATTATTATTATTATTATTATTATTATTATTATTATTATGATGATGATGATGATGATGATGATGATGATGATGATGATGATGATGATGATGATGATGATGTGCTTTTTTCTTGTATTTCTGCATTTATTGTTCTGTTTCGTTTTCTGTTAACATTAGAGTCTGGAATTAATACTTGAATTTATTATTATTATCATTATTAATATTATTATTAATATTATTATTATTATTATTATTATTATTATGAATATTAATATTATTATTATTATTATTATTAATGATAATAATAAGAACTTGTGTATCAACAGAATTTTAATTGTGTTCCAGATGAGGTGATTGTCCTTGTTTCCTGTGTTTTTATTGTGTTTCTATATTTATCTGGAACTAAATGTAGATTTTACAGATGAATAATACTTGAGTCTGACAGCACTTATTGCTGACTAAGCAGTATTAAAGCCCAAAGCAGCTATTGTTAGCTGAGACAGGAAGTGGCGTCAGGGTCAAAGCTCACTCTCCTCCTGTAGGAGCAGAAAACGCGACTCAACGCCTCAGAAATAAAACAACAGTTTAACAAATGTTCACCTGGACATGAGAGCTGACTAGTGAGGCCCAGCTGAGTTTCCACTGCAGAAGGATGCTAACATGACAGCATGTGTGTATCACCCCCACAGGGCTGCTCAGGGGATCTCCCGTTAGTTATTATCATCACTGGATGTTTTATCTGTTACCCTAACAGCTGTCTGCTTCTGTTCAGAACCACATTTTACACATCAGAGGTCAACTGCTGCAAAGCTGTTTAACCTGTTATATTAGAGTTGTAGAAGTATGATGTAACCAACAGCAGCGACTCATCAAACAGCTGCTCTAAAAGCTGGTGTCTGAAGATCCTACAAGCTCAGATCTGTGGGTTTAGTTTATTTATTTCTTTATCTCATTTTCTACACAAATAACCTAAATAACTTAGATTTGCAGAGGTCACTGTTTTCCTTTTGTCTAAATGAAAAAGAATAAAACAATAAAATGTCTTAAAACTGTAGTGTATATATATATATATATATATATATATATATAGTAACTATAAGTTGTGATAATGATATTTTTTGGCTCTAAACTCTGAACCAGCCCCTGTTGTACCTGATTGTTCATTAAGTGTTTAAAGAGATTTATTTTTATTGAGTTATGCTAAATAAATAAAATAAAATAAACATTTTGTGCCCAGATTCATTTCTGAGTAAATCAGTTACTAAAAGTAATAAATAAAAGAAAGTAAAAGTCCTAAACTTGATGAACTTTAAGGGTTTTGAAATGCTGCTTGGAGCTCCCCCTGGTGGTGACCCAGGAGCAGCTCTTCACTGGCTCTTTGGGGGTTTTAACCATTTAATGGTGGCATTAATATAATGTATTGGTTTAATCATGAGTCTGATGTAAGAATGTAAAATATAAATGTAGAAATATGAATGCATGGATGAAGTCATTTAGTTTTTCTGTCACATGGGTGAGTAACTCCTGCAGGAGTTTAACATCATTCATGCTGAGCTCATTAAGGCCAGCTCGTCTGCCATTGAAGTGTTTGCTCAGCAGAGGGTGCACCGGCCAGAAGACAGCTTCTATCTATCAACAGGTTTCACCTCTGACCCCCCAGGGTAGAGACAAGGTTCCTGCCTCAGCCAAGGAGAGCAGGGAGCCCGGAGCGGCGCGGGCCCGGCTGACCGGTGGGGGGGAGCGGGGCCCTCTGTCACTGGGGCCAGAGACATATGGCCTATCTGGTGTTTGTCTCTAACGGGTTTTGTTTTGTGAGTGTGCTGTGGCTACAGCATCACACCAGCTCCGTCTCCAGATATATTTGTACAATAAATAAAGGGGAAGGGCCGAGTCCAGACTCGTGTTTTGACTTCATCCTCTGTATTTTGTTCATCTATGCCCCCCCAGCTCTCCCCCGCCCACAGACACTTTCTGCTGGAGAAGCAGGATCTGGGATAAAAAGAGATAAATGCGTAATCATTGTAGGTGAAAGCAGGATGACTCTCTGTGTTTGCAGATAGCTTGTTGATGATCAGCTGATGTGATCTGTCAGAATCACCGCAGCCTTCTGTCTCACTGATAAATAACCCTCTCCCTCTACAGCGTTTTAGATTTGAACTCATGTAGAAGAATAAAGTGACGCAGTTTCTGTGGCTGTCACCACTCACCCCGTCTGTCCTGGATCACTCCACCAGCTCTGTCCTCACTGATCAAACATCGAAAAGTCTATTCTCACTGCTGTGATAAATGGGATGGATGCATTCTGAGCTCTGCTGGTTTGGCCTGGTACCGAGCTGTGTTCTGGGCTGGTTCTTGTTCACAAGGCTGCTCCTTCCTATCAGCAGGTCTGTTCAGACCCAAACCGAGAGCTCAAAACCCACTAAACTAAATCATCTGTGTGCAGGTTGTTCAGGATGAAGATGCAGAGACTTCGACTGAGAAATGGACAGAAAGGTCCCGCCCCAACGCTGAGCTGCTGCATACCGGTCCATACCGGGCCGGCCCACTAAAAGCACTGAATCCCATTCATGCAAAATGTTAAATTCAATCTAATAAAATCCAAATTAACACAACCATCATTTATTTCAAATGTTTTTGTAGATGTCAACTGAATCAACAAAAGATCAAAACTCACTAATATTGTTCTGATTTGAGTTCTTAAGAGTCTTTTTGTGTCTCTGTGAGGTGGAACGATTCATTACTGGGTTCATGAACTGGAGTTTGGTTCTGACTCAGCTTTTAGTCCATAAAGGTCCATTCAGGCTGAGGTTGGAGCTTTAGGGAAGGTCGTTCCAGAAACTTCATGATCCAATCAGAAACCAGTTCTGACGTGTTTCTGGGGTCATTGTCCTGTTGGACCACCCAGCCGGGTCTAGCTGATGGTTTCAGGTGAAGCTGGAGAATCTGGAGGTGGTTCTCCTCCACTTTGTGCACCAGAACCACGTCATGATGCTGCTGCCACCATGATGGACAGTTGGTCCAATGTTCTCACATCTGAAAGTCTCACCTTGACAGACTTCTTGTCTTTGTTTCCAGACGGCTCCATGTTTGTCTCTTCTCTAAAAGACATTTGCATTGTCCACAGCTGCAGCTTGAACCAGGTCTCTTGGACCAGGAGCTTCGTTCTTGGTCCTCTCAGGCTTTTCCTGAAGCCAGCACATCAGAGAGGAGAAAAACGTTACCTGTCTCCCAGTGACTGATATACTAAACATCTACATGCTGAGTGTCCTCGTGTCTGTCCTTGACCAAGTCAAGGCACAACCAAAACAAACCACTTACCAAAGGAAATAAACTAGAAGGATTACAATAGCATGAGAAAAGCAAACCTGGCAGGGGTTTTCCTCAGATCGTCCTGCAAGGTCACAACAAAAGAGAAAACCAAATCAGCGTTTCACGCTGGCAGCTGCTGTGGAGGAGAAACTCACCAGAGGGGATCAGTTCCTGCAGGACTCCTCTGGCTGTCTGCAGCTGGACTGTAAACGATGCACATACTGGCTCTCTAAAGGTTTCAGGTCATGATTCCACGTTGTCCTCAGAGACGTGCATTAGAGACGAGTCTCTGGGACCTGAGTGTTCACACATGCAGGAAGACTCAAACCCGTCTCAGCGTTAGGAGGCAGCGCTGACCCTACAGCAGTCTGAGCTAAATCATCATTTTCCTCTACTGATGGGTTTTTGATTTGAAAACAAACATCACTGCAAAACTACAAAAACTAATCTTGAGCACAAAATCACACCAACTGCAGCATTTATATGAAAATAAATAAAACACACGATATGGAGAAGTGTGAGCAGAGCTGAGCGTGACTGGAAGCTCTTCAACGGCTCATTATGTTACTGGATCAACAAACCATGAACGTGTCACCTAAAACCACTTGATTTTAGTTGAGTGTGTGTTCTGTTTCATCACATTTTACTTTTTTACTTTATTCTACCTAAAAAAGCTGCTTTTGTAATCCTGCTGTAGTTTAACAGTTGAAACTACTTATGACTTCTATTTTAGTGAAACTGTTTATGATCTGTGTGGAGGAGGGTAGGACAGAGGTCTTTTATTCTGAAAATCAGTTTCAAAAGTACAGAAAAAAAAAACAGATTTTTGATGCACCCGGAAAAAGGTGGTGTGTGTGTGTGTATGTGTGTGTGTGTGTGTGTGTTGGGGGGGTCCTTGCCCTTGATGCGGTTCCGGGTCCAGAGTACTACCCGTTCTTTGCTTTTGTGTGGGTTAACAATAGCAGAATGCTGTCAGATAAACTCCATCGCTGCCTCGCCTCCTCTCTGAAAATCCATCACAGTCCACTTCAGTCCTGCCGGAGTCCACATCCGGGACAGTCCGCTCAGGTCTGGGAATACAATCTGATCCTGATCCGACTGATGGAGGGCTTGTCCAGCACGTTGTTCATGTTCTGAAGAATTCTCCTTTGTCCAGCCAGCCCTGCACTGCAGATTTTTAAGAAAGTAAAAAAAAAATCCTCATTTTTAGACATTTTGCCTTATTTTTACTCTAAAAAGAAAAAAAATTCTTCTCTAGAAAATAGCATTAACTAAAATAAAGAAAATATTCTTAAATATGATCCAAATAGTCTTGTTTTGAGTAAAAAATCTGCCAATGGGGTCAACAAAAGTTGCTTGCTAGAATTCTTAAAACTATAGCAAAAGAACCTAATTTTAGGTTTATTAGCTAGTTACTAGCTAAGCAACTTGCATATTTAAGATTATTTACATTATTTTAAGTAATGCTATTTTTCTAGAAAATAATTTATTTTCTTTATAGACTAAAAATAAGGTAAAATATCTAAAAATGAGGCTTTTTACTCTCTTAAAAATCAGGTTTTGCAGTGTGGAAGCTCCAGAACCGTCCCCAGAACAGAACCAGCCCTCTTTCACAGTTTTTAAGTACCACTGGTTCTTTGTGGAAGCTGCACAGATTCCGGTCTGCATCTGTTCCACACTCTGTGTAAATGAGGCATCACACCGACTATGCAACAGACGTGGTTCAGTTTCTGCAAACACTGAAACCAGTCAGAGCATCCACACCAGCTGCAGCGCGGTGTGGATCTGAATACGGAGCCCTAGAAAGTTTATGCATGGAGTCTATTTTTTCCGGTTGCAACACAAAGATTGTCTTGAAGTTAAAGAAATGACATGACAGGAAATGAGCTGTGAAAACAGTGAGGTATGTCTGGTAAATTTCAAAATAAAACCTGTATCGCAATTTTTTTTCCAGCTTTACTTTTATTACTAAAGAGGTCCTTCACTCCTATTTTTAATACATCTGCAGTGGTCTCTAGTGGGAATGAATGCCTTGTAAGATGTTCTCTGGGGGAAAAAAAGCTCCGGTGCGCCTGTTTCAGCAAGGAGAATTCAGCCAGAGGAGAAAGTAGCTTCAGACGGCAGGATCTGGAGTCTTATTTCCTGATATTTGGACATCTCTCCTCTGATTGGCTAACAGCAAAACGACTCTACCACTGACTCTGTTTGCTGTGCAAATCAACGTCTTTCATTTCAAAATACATACAGTATTTTCAGAAAAGGCACTTCAGCCATTGCTCCGCCTTCAACTCAAAATTTCCACGCAGCATTGTGGGTAACACCATTGCCCAAAATCCGCATCGACTTGGGCGAAGTGTGGATTAAGGGTGCAAAAGGGGCGTGGTCACCTTCCGCACTTGAGAATCGGGACACCCTACACATTTGCATAGGGTGCATTTGAAGGGTGCAAGGGTGAAAGTGTGAGTATTGGGATTGGACCTTGAGCTTCAGATGGCAGGATCAGGAGTCTTGTTTCCTTATGTGGACATCTCTCCTCTGATTGGCTAACAGCAACACAACTCTACCACTGACTCTGTTTGCTCTGCAACGTTGATGTTTTATCTCCACTAATAACACAAGCCTGGAGGAGTTCTGCTGTGTGGTGGAGCTGCTAATGATAACGGTTAGCTTCTACTAGCCCAGACGTTCTCTGCTGTTTCCTGGACGCTAAAACAACAACAGCCTTCCCCGTCGTGAGTCAAGATGGGTGAGTCCATGAATGTTAAGTGACAGTGTGACGTAGATCTGTCAGGATTTTCTAATCCTAGAGTTTCACCATCTATTTTCTATCAGAAGCTAATGCAGGAGATAGGTGGAGGAGAATATTTTCATGTTCAGCCTGCATGAAAAACTCAGAGTGACCCATTAGAATCAGGAATAATCATTAAAAAATGGGAACGACCTCTTTAATGATGGGGATATCAGTTCAGTGTGTGATAGTTCAGGTTAATTTTTAAGGTATATTTATAAACACATTATGTTAAATGTCTAATCATTTGGTGCTCTTGTGGGAGCAGATATCTGGAGATGTTCAGAACATGAACCACAGTCTGTCTGGACGCCGTACGGAGACCACACAGCTGAGGTGAGACGGCCTCCACAGCAGACCTCTGATTAACCCTCGATTAAATAATAACAACACTATAAGTTGTCTGTTGGAACATGATGGGTCTCAGCTTTTTTCTTGCCGTCTTGATGAATCCTTTTGTTTTTTCTTTATCGCAGCACCCAGTGAAGTTTTTCAGGAGTTCAGAACAATTCTGTTCTTTTGATTCTCTAAATCTGCTTCAGGATGGAAACCTGTTACCTGTCAGGTGTTTGATTGTAAAAACACAGGTAGAGGTCTCATTTCTGTTGGACTTTACAACTCAGCAGCAGTTCATTAGCTTGAATCTATTTCCAGCTCCACCTGATCTGCTGTGCGCTCACTGATGTGAACATCTGACGATGATGATCAAAGAGCTGTTCCTGTAGGACAGCTGAAGTAAAAACACATAGCTCTCTATAAGAGTGTTTACAGTGTGGTGGGACGGCGGAGCCAAACGTCGGCCAATCCCCTTCAACTCGTCCTTGACCCCACTCTCCTCTGACTGTTTGGAGCCAGATCTTAGAGAAAACACACAAAAACCTTTAACTTGTAACTTTTTTTGGCACATTTGTTGCTCTCATCAGACCCTTGCCAGCCTTATCTCTGTTTATATTTCACGTGTTTCAGTTGCATTATAAGAGCGGTGCTTTAGAGGAACTATTATCTGGACACCAGATGTTCCAGAGCAGATTTATGCCAGAGTCACATTCATTTTTCAAGGCTGCAGCAGGCTGGTTGGTAATTAGCTGTCATGAAAGAGGCTTTCACAAAACCATGGATGTCAGAGGAAAGAACAGGAAAACTTAGGAGGGAAGCGTTTTAGTTTCACAGGAGAGAGACAAATCCTGTCCTCCGCTGCTCTGTTCACACACACACACACACACACACATTCAGACCTACCATGCAGGACTCACACGTCAAATGACTGTTAGAAGGGTACAGCTGTCATTCAAACATCAGCATTTCAACACATTTAACTTCAATTAATAATGTTGATGACAAAGCCGTTTCAAAAGAACGTGGCTCCGGCGTTGCCGCCATGTTGCTTGGGTTCACGGCTGCAGCGCTGACGTCATCGGCTACTCCCGCTCTGTGATTGGCCCAAAATATAGAGCGCTGTGATTGGCCCAACCAAAACTATAGCGAGCTGTGATTGGACAGCCACAGGCTGCGAGGATTCCAAGCCATCCTATATATGACTCTGCAAAGCAAGAATTTGGTCTAGTTCACTAGGCTAGCAAAATGCAGCAGCTCGTCTTTTAACAGGTACTAGGAAGCGTGATCAAATCACCCCAGTGCTTGGTTCCCTCCACTGGTTACCGGTCCAGTATAGGATTCAATTCAAACTACTGCTCTTTGTTTTTAAATCTCTTCATGGTCTGGCCCCACCTTATATCGATGACTTATTGTCAACTTACTCTCCTGCCAGGAATCTGAGGTCAGGTTCCCAGTCACTGTTGTCAATTCCAAATGCTCGCCTTAAGACGCGAGGTGATAGAGCATTTTCTGTGGCCGGCAACTGAAGGGTGCAAGTGTGAGAATGCCAGCATTCCTCTGTGGTGAGAGGAGAACCTTCCAGAGGGACAACCATTTCTGCAGCCATCCACTAATCAGGCCTGTGTGGGAGAGTAGTCAGATAGAAGCTACTCCTTAGTAAAAGGCACATGGCAGCCCACCTAGAGTCTGTCTAGGCACCTAAAGGATTCTCAGACCATGAGAAATAAAGTTCTCTGGTCTGATGAGAAAAAGGCTGAACTCTTTGGTGTGAATGCCAGGTGTCATATTTGGAGGAAACCAGCCCAGTACCATCCCTCCAGTAAAGCATGGTGGTGGCAGCATCATGCTGTTGGGGTGTTGTTCAGCAACAGGAACTGGGAGACTTATCAAGATAGAAGAAAGGATGAATGCAGCAGAGTACAGAAACATCCTGCTCTTGACCTCAGACTGGGGCGACGGTTCATCTTTCAGCAGGACAGCGACCCAAAGCACACGGACAAGATATCAAAGGGGTGTCTTCAGGACAACGCCGAACGTCCTTGAGTGTCCCAGATTCAAGTCTTATAATTAGTGCTGTAAACGATTATTATCCATAAATAATTGATCTAAATAATCTTTTTTTAATCTCACAAAAGAATTTCTGAAAAAAAAAAAACATCTTGAGGTATTTTTATTTGAATTCATTACATTGATATATAACAGCAAAGGGGCTTAATGAAGTGGTTTATTGTGTTTAACAGACATTTACGTTCTGCTGCTTTAGACTGAAAAGCAGCTGCTAGCTCTACTCTTGACCAGCAAGGAGAAGACTTCAGTTTTCATTTGTCAGCCTCCAATAATTAGAAAATAAAATAAATCACCTCATTTCTAAAGCTGCTTAGGCGCAGAACGGGTCTGAAAAACACGTCATTTCCTACGTAAACTATGTGATTTACAAGGAAAACTTCACGTGTTCGTACACACGCACTACCTTTACCCTTAGTGCCGTTAAATGCTAATTTCAACTGTTCTGGACCAACAACTCTCATATAATCTTCCATTTTCACGTCTCGTCTCCTCACCTCACCTGCCCTTCCCGCTACAACAGAAGCCTGCATGCAGAAACCATAAAATTATGCATTGAAAAATAATTAACACAATAAAAAAATGCACTAGTTATCACTGTAACTCATTAATCAAAATGAACGCCACCATTTAACCTGATGCAGAGAGAAGCGGGCCATAGGGACAGGTGTGTGAGGCTTGTGGCATCATATTCACTCTAAGAGACTATCTGCTGCCAAAGGTGCATCAAGTATTGAGAATGGTTATATGTGTGATTCATCAGTTTTATTTTTAATGAATCAGCAGTAGGGATGTAACGATTCACTCAAGCCACGATTCGATTGCCGATTTTAAGTTCACGATTCTGATTTTTTTCCAATTTTTCACAACAAAATGAATTTCAGTTATTTTATGGCAAAATTAATTATTTTTTACGATTTCCCTTTAGTCCTTGTTTCAAATTGTAACTTTCTATTTTTTTACTAAGAAAAACTTAACACTGAACAGAGTAATAGCTGTAATTAAAGATGATATGGAAATGATCACAAATGTTTTTATGCTCAAAAAAGGATTTATTTACTTTGAATGTCTCTGGCGGGCCGATGTGAGTCGATTTTCTGTTTCTCTACAACGATGGATATTTAAACTAGTTTGCACCGATTCTCGAAGCATCGTCACAACCCTAATCAGCAGAAATCTAAACCTTTCTCCCATCATCATTATGGGATATCCTGTAGAATTTGGAGGAAAACAATTCATTTAATCCATTTTGGAAAAAGCTGTAACATGAAAAGTGTAAAAAGTGATGCTCTGTGAAAACGCTCTGGATTCCCCGTAGTGAACACATTACCTAGAGACAAAATAGACTAAAACGTTATATATTCTTTATTCTTGGCTTACACTTGGCTGAAACAGCAGGAGCCAGGCCAAGCAGGACCGTGAGCAGATCGTTTAAATTCTTTTGTCATGTAAATACCATCCTCCATTTACTTTTTCAGTTATGATGCTCGAGGAAATTGTTTCACCAAAGTCTTTTAATGTTAAAATGGTAAACATAGAAGGACATGATGTGCAATTGAGATGTGGAGCAATCATTAGTAGATGCTAGAAATAACTGAAACGAGACATAAAGCAGGGAAAACAGCGGAGAAAGCATCCGACTCTGGAGAAATGGGATGGAACAAGGTTATTCCTCCTCTGGAAATATGTCAGTTGGCGAGAGGTCAGGAATGATGTCCCGTTATCAACGTCTAGGTCTCAGCTTGTCAGGGTCAAGGGGAACAAGATGAGAGGGAAGGGGGAGGGCAGAGGGGAGGAGGAGGACCACACCTGGTGAAGGCACGCTCCAGGAGTGTGGTGGGGAGCGTGTGCTCTGTTAACGCCAGCCAGCAGACGACAAGAAAGGGAGCGTTTAGGCAGAGCTGCACAGCCAGTTCTAGCCTTGACATGACTGACGTAAATACAGTAGGCCAAAACCAAACCAAGCATGGGAGGGGGGGGCTGAACTTCACGCTTCATTCAGCACAACTTGATGGATTTGATTAATTATTAATAATAATAACTTTATTTATAAACCACTTTCTAACAGCAGAGGATGAAAACAGTATAAATGCAGCATTGCAGACTTTAAAAACAGTGACGCGGTTCTGAACCCAGTTTTAGTCATTTCTGCGATCTCCTTAGATATTTTCTCTGCTTGATGCATACCAATGATGTGACCCTTCTCACACAGACTAACATCTTCTCCACCACCACCAGATGTGTCTTTCCACATGGTTGTTGAAGAAATGAGAAGCAACTCATTGCACCAGTTTGGTTAAATAACTTGTTGTAGTAATTATCCAATAGGAGGCTCCTACCTGTTGCTTAGTGAGACTTTTTTTTGGCTGGGCTGTTTGTGTACAGCTTCTACTGCTAGAACCTCTTACCCCTTTTTCTATCACTGTTTTACATAAAGAGTTTAGATCGGTTATTCTGTGGAAAACATTCTTAATTGGTTTGGTTTTTACTACTTGTTTATAACTTCATAGCCTTACCAGGGAATGGGTTCTTTCACTGTTTCTAATAATGTTTTCATACTACTGTAGTACTTTTACATGTAAAAATTGACTTTTGAAATATTTGAACGTTTTGGATTTATTTTATCATTTGTTTTAAAGGTGTGGAACACTGAAAAAACATTTTTAATGATTATTTCTGATTCTAATGGGTCACTCTGAGTTTTTCATGCAGGCTGAACATGAAAATAGTCTCCTCCACCTATCTCCTGCATTAGCTTCTGATAGAAAATAGACGGTGAAACTCTAGGATTAGAAAATCCTGACAGATCTACGTCACACTGTCACTGAACATTCATGGACTCACCCATCTTGACTCACGACGGGGAAGGCTGTTGTTGGTTTAGCGTCCAGGAAACAGCAGAGAACGTCTGGGCTAGTAGAAGCTAACCGTTAGCATTAGCAACTCCAGGCTTGTGTTATTAGTGGAGATAAAACATCAACGTTGCAGAGCAAACAGAGTCAGTGGTAGAGTCATGTTGCTGTTAGCCAATCAGAGGAGAGATGTCCAAATATCAGGAAGTAAGACTCCAGATCCTGTCGTCTGAAGCTCAAGGCCCAATCCCAATACTCGCACTTTACCCTTGCACCCTTCAAATGCACCCTATGCAAATGCGTAGGGTGTCCCGATTCTCAAGTGTGGAAGGTGACCACGCCCCTTTTGCACCCTTAATCCACACTTCGCCCAAGTCGATGCGGACTTTGGGCAATGGTGTTACCCACAATGCATTGCTGTGTGGAAATTTTGAGAAGAAGGTGGAGCAATAGCTCAAGTGCCTTTTCTGAAAATACTGTATGTATTTTCAAATGAAAGACGTTCATTTTAAGACGATTAATGATATTTATTAATCCTCTGAATGTTCTAGACTAAGATTTAATGTGGACAGCAATCAATTTAAATTTTGCTTGTTTGAAAGTTGTTAATAAAGAAGTAGCACAAACAGCAACCGGCATCCCAGCATGCATCACGGTCGATGACGCAATGCTCCTTGTCGCAGTTCAGCTTGTGTACTACGCACTCGAAGCCTTACTGCGCACCTCCTCTAAGTGCACAGAAGACCGTAGGGTGCAGTGCAAGTATGGGATTGGGTCCAACTCTGATGTGATTCACTTCTAGTTCTAGTTCCTGAAACTGGTGCACCGGAGCTTTGTTGCCCCTGGAAACAACTTACAAGGCATTCATTCCTACTAGAGACCACTGCAGATGTAGTCCCACACCTTTAAACATGCATTTATGTATTATTAGTTTAAACCCTAACCAGAAAATGGGTCTGTGGGTTAGTTTCTCTACAGTGTTTTAGGTTTTGTCCTTGACCAAATCAAATAGAACGGAACTGAATTCTGGTTATTTCACCAAATTTGACCTGATGCATTCCATATCAGTTTGACCTGAAAACCAGTTCATTACTTATGAACTGGTTTTAGCAAAAGCACAATATTATGTGTTTTCATCACATAGAACAAAGTATTCTCAAACAACTGTTTTCCTGACTCAGCTGCTGGTGTTTAGGGCAACTTACTGATTTGATGTCAGAATTGTTTCATTAGTGAGACAAAAGTGACGCAACACATTTCAGGGCCATCCTCTGAAACAACATGTTGACAAAGTGGTTCTGATTGTACACCAAGCAAAGAGAACACAAGACAGAAGTACACGGTGTGTTTCACAAATGTTCCTGTTTGGACTTTTCAGGTTTTGAAGGTGCCAAGATTCTTCTGCTTCAGCATGTTTGCTGTTAGATGTGATCGTATTCAGAAATAAAAATCAGGCAACATGTCAGACAGCTTAGTCAGCTGCTTCTGTAAAACAAGTTTTAGGTATTGGTTTCTCGCCCAACTGTGCAACTGGCAGGTCAGAAGTTCAAACACCACCCTGGTGACCTTGAAACAGAACAAACTAGAGAAATGAAAATAAGCCTAGGTGTCTAGGTCTCATTTACAGGTTTGTAAAAATAAGAGTCACTAAATTTTATATTTTCCAAATACATAAATACCGTCTGGTTATATATGTGTTCAAACCTGAATTAAGGGTTATGGAACTAGTCTGGAGTTAGTCCAAGCCCAAACTTGGGGCCAGCTGGATATGTTTGGACATGATGCTGACCCTCTCGTGGATGGTGCCCAGGTATAGGCTGGACAGGTAAGCCTAGCTGGCCTCCTGCAGAGCTCTGGAGGTGCAGGTCAGTCTTGAAGCGCTGAACAATCTCTCACAGTAGCACCTGCTGAAAGGCAGCTTACAGATGTGCTCTCAGTTTCCCAGTGTCTCACACTGACGTGTGGGGTGTGGTCAACATGGTGGCACACGGTATTTGCTCACGGGCACACGCTTGCTCCTTGTGTGAAAATTTCAGTTTGACTCACCAGCGACTTGAGGATTACATCCATCAACTCAAGAACAGCTGGAAAACAACATGAAGAGCACAGATAAACTCCCAGACAGCTTCATGTCTGTTGCTTTCCATCAGTCCAAACACATCTCCAGGCTTCATTAATCAGCTGATTCTGTCATCTTCATTCAGACTATCATAAACCCGTGCCTCTGACACTACCACTACTGTACCGCTGTAACGTCAACATGTGCTGGACTTATCGATAGATCAAATGGCTGAGTGAAGGAATTTCTGGGCCTGAAAATGCTCCCATCGAGCACGTAGTCCCAAACTTCATCTGAGGCTCCTAGAGGCTCCACCTGCTCTGTGCTTGTTCCGTTCTCAACTGATAATGAGTAGACTCAAATGGGAGCAAGACCCAGGGTCCAGGTCTTTACCTCCACTCTGGCTCTCGTAGTCATCAATCAATCAATCAATCAATCAATCAATCAATCAATCAAAGCTTTATTTATATAGCACATTTCATGCATGGCAATGCAATATGCTTCATAACACATCATAACACATGAATAGGCAGAGTCCAGCTCCCAGCAGGAACAAGCCTGACTTACTGCCAGCAATATGGACAAAGCTCTGGCACCGATCACACAGGGACCTAGCAGGCCATATCATGGGACACGCCCCTAAATATTCACAAATGGAAGCTTTATTTACATCTAAATGGATGAGTTACAAAAAATTCACCCCCTCAGAGTTCTTATGACTGTACACTTGACCTAGTAAATGCAACTTTTTCATATTTTAAATCATTTTCTTGAGCCAGTATGTGCTAAAATGACCCTTTACAGGGTGAATGAAAGGCCACCCAGCCCCTGTCGCCCCCTGTGGCCAGAAAATTCCACTTGCAACTTCACAGTTGCCGGTCCGGTCTGTTGGGACTTAGAAAAATTCAGCTGACATACCTGGCTCTGCAGTCTGCTTCCAGCATGTTTCCTGCATGTTTTAGATCATGAACACAGCTGATTTGTTTGATTTAGTGATGAACCGCTCCTGTAGACACTAATGAAGGCTGAGGAGACATTTCAGCAGTTAGATTAAGGTGTTAAAAAGATGAACGCACAGCAAGGAGATACGTTTTACTTTTGCGTTCACTAACCAGTGTTGGGCAAGTTACTTCAAAACTGTAATGCATTATTTATTACTTGTTACTCTCATTTTAAAGTAATTCATTACATTACAATATTACTGATTTTAAAATGTAAGGCATTACACTACTTTTGCATTACTTTAAGTTACTCTCACCAAAATAATATGGATTTGGGAATCTAAATGTAGCTCATGATGCTCAAGTAGCTCATTAGACATCCAGTTGAAGGTGATGTGGTATCTAACTGGGCTAGGGGTTGTGGTTAAAACAGTCAAACATAATTAACAGTTCTTTAGATGTAGCACATAAAGAGCATTTGACTACAATGTTCTTCATATTCTCATTCTTCACAAACTTAAAGTAACGGGTGTATGCCCATCTGGAGAATGTTGTAACGTTAGATCAGCTGCAGGTTCACTCATCTCTGCTCTGTCTGACTACAGGAAGTGAAACATTTTGCGTGAACGTTTCTCTTCTGCTGATATTGTGTAGCCTGGAAATCTAGACACACTGTAGCAGAAGCAGAAAGATTTTGCTCTGCAGGTCCTTCTGATCACCTCCATCAGGGCTGGAGGATGATTGTCCCTGGGCATGAAAGTGCCCAATGCTGGCCAATAAATGCAACAACATATTGTACGCTGCTAGCTTAAATTAATTGAGTGTGTGTGTGTGTGGTGGTGGGGGGTCCACCCTGTATTTTGCCTTGGTCCCCAAATGCCTGGATACGGCCCTGGGTGTGGACCTGAGTTTTGAAGGTGATCTGAATTTTATCAAATAAATAAATATTCCATGTTTATAAATTATTGCTTTATATTGTTATTGTTGTGTAGTGGGTAAAAATCTACCCACTTTTTCCGTTTCAATAACTTTATTTAGTTTTCTCGTTTTTTATTTGACTGTTTTCCTGTCTGTCTCTGATCTTCCTGCATCTCCTTTCAATCTTCCAGAAAAACGGCTTCCTGGATTTCCTACTTTTTCACATTTTGAACTAATCAGTTCAGGGATCCGCCGCAGAAATAGCGAAAGGTGCGCTGTGCGCCCGCTGCAGTGAGGTGATGTCACCGGGGCACAGATGAGCTCTGCTGGGGGAGCGCGCGTCAGACACAAATAAAAGGATACGAGAATATAAGCGGACATGAACGATCGCGTGTTAATTGTTTTCTTTTGGTGGCGTGACTTTGAGGTTGCGGCGCGCGTCAGGAGCGCATGAACCATCAGCGTCTCTGTCCTCTCTGCTCAAAAGAAGTCCTGGTGCTGGAGTTCATATAAATAAAGTCATATCAAAACTGGACCTTTATTCAGGCTCCACGTAATTAGAACCCTGAAGAAAACCCACTAATTGATTCCTGGTTGAAAATGCGTTGTAATGCGCGCGTTACTGACATTGTACCGAGTAAAATATTACTGATTTTTTTTCTGTAATGCCTTACATTACCGCGTTACAGCAAAAAGCAATGCATTACAGTAATTAATTACTTTTGTAACTCGTTACTCCCAACACTGTCACTAACGGACACTAAGGGGTGCTAAAAACAAGCCCAAACTGCAAAGTTTCCCTTTAAATCTAAAATGTTTTTGTACCAGGCTGTAAACACGTTTATTCTAACGTGAAGTTGGTATGTTTTAACATGGGAAGTTGCTCCTTTCTGGTGCCAGCCCCTAGTGGATGAGGGTGGAGCTGCTATTTGATCACTTTAGCATTGGCGGAGGTTCCCCCTTGAGCCCCACCAAGCCTTTTTTCACCAGTCGCCACTGGTCTAGATGAATAAATCTTCTCATTCTTCACCTCTGACCTAAAATATTATTTTTCTGCACGTTTTAAACTGCAGCAAACAAATGTAATTTACCGCAGCTTTCAACATGAACACAAAGCATCAGAATGAATGAAAACCTAAAGCATCATTGGTCTCATTTGTGTTCAGCCATCTGTGAGCAACATCTCAGTCCTCTGTCAAAGAGGAGAAGGATGCTGGACTTTAGATAACAGACCCACAGCAGGTCTGTGAAGGGCAGAGTCTGATGGAGTGTACCAAGGTGAAACCTCCAGCACATCACACAAATAAACAGCTTGCACACTGATAGTAACGTATCACACCAGATTATCATCTCCCAGCTGATAGTGACGCTCAGATCCTGCACTTTTACATAATCATGTATGAGACCCACCTCTGACCCACCCCTCAGGGGCCCAGGGGGATCAGCAGCCTTGGCTGGATCTGATTAGTGCTCAGACTGGGGGGGCTGGTTTGGTCAGTGTCAACCTTGAGGAAATAAAGTGATGCCCCCCTCCCCCCAATGATGCACTCAGCAGCATCAGAGACAACCATCACTCACTCAAAAGATAACCCCTGTGTGTGTGTGTGTGTGTGTGTGTGTGTGTGTGTGTGTGTGTGTGTGTGTGTGTGTGTGCGTGTTTCCTCATTTTTCTCTACATTGAGACAAACAGATGATGTAACGACTCAGCAGGATGACTTCAGGGCTTCTTAGAAACTTTAATCTGAATTAATGCAACTACGTATTTGTTCTGGGTTCTATGGCTAATTTCATGGCACACATTAGTAGATTCCGTGATTTTGTGCTCCGAGGTGAAGTCTATACATGGACCATCTCCAGTTTTATACCAACCACATCCTGGTCCAGGTGACCTGCAGCTGTTTGTAGTGTCAGTGTCAGATGAGATCCTAAATGTTCGAAGGTTTTAACATTTATCAGCTGGACTAGATTTACTTTTTTTTAAATAAAACAAAAACATTTCATAACTCCAGAAAGACTTTCTTCCATCAACAACTCCGTTCTTCTCAGGATTTACATCTTTGATGTTTTTTGGGAGTTTTCGGGTCCAGATTCACACATTTGTTCTTTTCATCAGGATGAACTTTATGAAGATCTGCAATGGTTTTGAAAACGGGAAACTTGGCCTCAGAAACTCTGCTGACCCAAAACATCACAAACACTCGTCTCCTATTTAGTAAAAGACATTTTGATAATGCCAAATATTCTGGGTAAATACTCTGTGGTGAGATGAGAACAAAGCAGAACTTTCTGAAGCGTGTGTGTCTCGTTCCTTTTGGAGTCAAACGGGCACCAAAAAACAGTCAGACATGGTCTGGAGCTGCTCTGCTGCTTCAGGACCAGGACCACTTGCTGCTCTCTAGCAGAACATCCTGAAGGAAAATGTCTGACCTTTGACCTGAAGCAGGTCGTTCATGCTGGAAACCCCTAGCCTAGTGAACGAGACCAAATTCTTGGTTTGCAAAGTTTGGTCTAGGCACGCTTCATTGGAACTCTCGCAGCCTGATCCACTGCTGTGGCTGTCCAATCACAGCTCGCTATAGTTCAATGTGAGTTCAATGTGGCTCAATTCAGATGATTCTTTAATTTGTTTCAACATGCTTTGGACTTTTAATGTGCTTACTATACATACTATACAAAACCTGTTGCATCCTGTGGGTCTCTCCTGCCTCACTCCAAAACTTTGATGGAAAAAAAACTGTCCAGTTTTCTGTCATTGTTTTAGGAATTATGTGCCTAAAACAAGCTGTTCCAAAAAGTCCCTCAGTGTGACATCACAACTGGGGAAACGAGCACCCTCCCAATATTTTCAGACCCAAAACTTGACAGGTAAGTAATGGCTCATTGGGAGCGGGTATGTGTGTGTGTGTGAGATGCGTGCTTCTTGTTCTCTGAATAACTGACCAATGGCTCTTTCACATCTGGGTCAGTACGTTTGGGGCTCGGCCACGTCGGTTCAAGCTTGTACGGGTGGTTTTTGTTCACACGGATATCTCAGGAATGCAGAAATCTCTGAGCACATTGGCGGCACAAAAGACGCACGGAAAAGTTTGTGGTGTCCTCCTTAATAAGATAAACAAATGCGGGTGTGAGCTGTGTTGCTTTTGGAGACTCTGAACCACTTTAGGTGCGTTTCTTTTATCGGAACTTCTGGGTAAATCTGTGTGTGAAATTGACCGGGAGATCCAAAGCCCCAGTCCTCTTAAGCTATCCTGTCTCCAAATATTTGGCCCTGTAAAGAATTTGATGAACCGTTATCACATCGCGACCGCTGCACAGTGAGTTACGTCATCGAGCAGCACAAAATGCGCGAAAAGCAGTAAAGATCAACACAACGGAGGAAGCAACGATAGTCGGCATGTTTATGTTTGCTATGTTGTTATGTGCAGCGATGGCTTCCATCGCTTGTCTCTCTAACAACTTGTGTTTTCCTAAATAACGGTTCCCGCCACATATATGCATTTCCTATTTCCTCCTGAGTTGACATCATTTCCGACTGAGTTACAACCAATTGGCAGAGTTCCCGCCCAGCGTCTTCACCGGGTCTTTTATCGGGCCATTCCGAGTACCTACCCCTGATCAGGTACTCAGAAGGTTCTGGAAAACGGACGTTCGGCCGGTCCAGTCAAGTAGAGACAAGCGCACGTCGGGAACTTCCGGTAAATTTATCTCAAAGTTCCGATAAAGTAAACACACCTAATATTTTATTAATTTGCTCCCTGATACTGCTGTGCATGTCCTCATAACCGCTGCCACAGCAGAGGAGGTCAGAGTAAGGAACACACACTGCTCTCCTCTCATCCTTCCCACTGGGGTGGGAGCTCCATGCTACAGACAGAGATGTTTCCTCGACAGTATCCAGAATGATAATGAATCACGCATGCGAGACAACCCCGCTGGCTGAATCAACCCGCCAATCGGAGGGTCCCCCTAATGGTAGGCATAAATGTGAGCCAGCCAATCCGTCGACAGTGGGTGCGTTGGACCAGTTGAGCCCGAAGCAGACCGCCGGGGTAAGAGGTCTGAAAAAATTACTGGTTGAGTACAAAAAAAAACAGGCTACCTAGATTTGAACACAAAAAAACTGACCCAGTCTGGTCCGTGCCGGCCCAGATGTAAAAGCGCCACAAGAGTCTCCTCCGCAACTGTGTGTGTATGGGAGGAGGGGTAGTAGCAGTGTGTGTCACTCACCGGCCCTCCTGGTCGGCCAGGCAACACCTCCTTGTGGCGCACGTTGCAAACAGGAAAAGTGGTTGGAGTTACACAGGTAGGGGGTGACTTGCTCTTTAAAGTGACAGAGCCCTGAAACGGCTCATTCTGGAAGGTAATGAAAACGTCTGAAATCGCTTTATGTGAGGGGGGTGCAGAACTTCCTAAACATGTATTGTGTCAAACTATTAAAACTTTTTAAAAGTCATAAAACGCCCCTTTTAATGTTATTTTAAAACTTGGGTTTTTACTATTTTATTCCCCAAAATGGTTTGGTTTCCCCTCTGTAAAAATAAAATTATTACTGTTATAAAGTTAGCAGCAGACAAAATTATTCTCCAGACCCTCACAGCCTGAACCATCACCTCACAAGATGAAGACACACTGAGAAAGCAAGCTGGTTGCACTTTGCATAACATTCACATTTATTTGGTTTCAAGTCCTAAAACATTCTAAACATGCTTTTGTAACATGGATCACATTCTTCACAGGTAGTTACAGTCACAGGAGAAGACAGATTGTTGAAGAGAAAAAAACATTTCAGTTATTTGAATTATTTGTGAAAATCTTTTTCTTCCCTGAGAAAAGTTAAAATTTCTTTTTTAATTCTTGCATCCAAACGCCTCTCATCTTGTGCTCCAGTACAGCAGGGTTCTGATGGGGCTACAGCACCAGGCTGGAGCCCTGCGCTGGTCTGCCCTAAAAACAAAACCACACAAAAAACACCATTCCTGCTCTTTGTGGTTCTTTAAAACACAAAAGAAAAAAAACCTCACAGTTAAACAACCTGCTGAGTGGAGAACTAAACGGATGGACATGGAGTTGAAGGTGGAGCGCCCCGCGACCCGGCGTCGTCACTTTCTACACCATGTGAGCCGGCCTCTGTGATAACACTGGTCTCAGCGGTCTCGTGCCACTACACCAGGGTCACACGAGCCAACAAATGCACGTTACCACGACCAGATGTCAGTCTGACCACGGTACACTCCGATTGATAATCGATCACAAGCAGCATCGACAGAGTCTGATATGATAACGCCCTGTCACCTTGAACCACGCTTGTTTAGAAAACACACACACACAGATCGTGATGTGGAGAATACAGCGTTCACAGGGAGATAACGGCACATTCTGATAAGGTCGACACGCTGCAGCCAGAACACTTCATGCATTTTCATACTGACATTGAAATTCTTTCATCTTTGGTTCTGGAATCACGATAAGAGGGCAGGAGTGCTAAAATCAGACCACATTCATTTAACATGAAGCAAGAAAAATACAACGGCAGGAGGACGAAGAGCCCGAGTATCTGAACGCATTCGAGCCAACGTGTGTTTCAAAATAAAAGACAAACCCTAAAGGATCGCTGAGTAAAAATGAAAGAACACTGTTGCAATGAAACCAATAAATACAAAGAAAAATTAAGAAACACGGTGACAAATCAAGAGGTAGTTTCAGTGCAGAAATCACAAACATGATCTCTTTTTTCTGCACACAAGAATCACAAACACATTAAACAGAAAGAAGACTTTCTCCTCCGAGAGCGGGTCGGGAAACGAACAAAAACCCTTTTCACTTCCTCTTCCTGTCACACCTCACCCCGTTCCTGGGAGGGAAGTTCAGGAGGAATTATTGATCGTGTTTTTGCTCCTGAGATTGTGAAACCTAAAGGTCACTTTACCTGAACAGCTCACCTGAGCATCTTAAGGTTTCATCTCCAGACCAGCAGGACGAACAAACACAGATTTTTAAAGCTGGTTTGTTTCTGGCAGATTTTTAATAACATGGACTTCAATGTGACCAAACAAGACAAAAGAAATAAAAACATTCTTTAAAGTTTGAGGCAAATTTTCCCAGAAAGAAGAAAATTTGTTTTATTTCAGATGAACTTGGAACCAAACATGAAGCTGCCTGACTGACGTGTGTGATTGAGTTCAATTCGATAAAACCAAAGATTGTTAGTCCTGGGTATTCTTGCCTTCAACCCCTCCCCCTCCATAAAAATATGAAGAAAAAAATCATAAAACATTAAAAATAACTACAGGGATACATAAAAATGAAAGGATGGAACTCTGCTGTGTAGGACTGATGCCTCTCGTGCCTGCCAACACCAGACCTCCCCTCTCCACGCCTCGCCTTCAGACTATGTCCACTTTCTCTGAGGAAAGCGTTTGGTGAGGCCGTCAGCAAAATCAGGAGGAAAAATAAAAATAGAAAAATAATTTCCTACAAAAGGACCTACGACGTCCTGAAAGCTATATCTACTAACACTACAGGTACATCAGCACAGAGGAACTCCTGAATTCATAACACTTTACCCTGTTTAGATCCAGGTCAGCAGGGACCCGAGAGAAGAACACACCGGGTGGGCGGCGGCCGCCGTCAGGCCGTCCGGGCCTCTGAACCTCACCCACATGTGCAAAAGAAAAAAAAAAGGACTGCAGTTTTCTTAATTGTTCACTCGTCATAAAACAGCCGAAACCTGGAAGAATCCACGAGGATCTCGGAGTGGTCGGAAATGATCATCACGGCTCCACTCAGGGCTAGAATACTAAAACGATGTGCTCGTGTCACCCTGACCCACCTGGTCTGGGCCCACAGAGACATGTCTTGTGTTGACCTCTGAGCACACATCTCCAGCAGAACATCTCGTCCATGAAGCATGAATCAGCTCCACAAGAAAGCAGGTCTGCCACCAAAACCTGTACTGGTCAACAGAACAGTCCTGGTCCTGGAGGGCCACCACTCTCCTCACAAACCAGAGCACCTGCAGGGTGTGGTGTTTGAGCACCATGGTCCACAGAAACATCTAAACCCTGCAGAGAAGAGGCCTTGATGATCCAGGACCTGAGCAGAACTGGAGCTGCAGCCCAGCCCAACGGCAGCGAGCCACTGACCCTGCACCATGCTGTGGGACACTAAAGCCACATATCTGCTCTGTGCACGAGATTACCCCCCCCCCCACCCCACCCCCTTTCATCCTGATCCTTTTACTAATAAGAAGTTAGTTTTTGTTTGTTATTATGGTTGAGCTGTCAGTCCTCACCCACCCACCCGTCAGTGGGTGTCTGAGGAAAGCATTGCATAACACTTTGGTCAAGAAAAAAAAAACATCAAACCTAGCTACCCTCCCCTTCCCCTGCAATAAAGCCTTAGTCTATGATTGTAAAAAATACCCGTATGCTCCTTTTTCAGTGATCCCACAGACCCAATAACCGTCACCTTAACTCGTGGAATGTTGGATTGACAGGACCGCCTCCCAAAAGCAGGATATCTGAGAGTCCATGCATATATAGTAGCTAAAAATGAGCATTTCCAGTGTATGAAAACACTATAGGTTAAACTTTGATTTATGCAGCTCATTTAAACATTCAGTCTCTGATTGAGGGGCCAGAAGCACCCACTAGTTATGTTTCAGACTGGACAACTTTCCTTTTAAAGCAAAACAGCAACAACATCTTCCTGAGGTAGTCATAAATCACTAATGTGTCTCGCTGCCTTGTTTGAATAAAATAAGCTCTTTTAAAATCTAGTCTAACAACGGCAACACGGACACATTGAGCAAACTGGAAATACACTTGTAAACTCCAAAGACTAATGCATCTTCGAGCATTTGTTTTGTACAGAAGCATGTGCACAGTGTAAATCAGCATACATTCAGCTCTGTCGTGTAATAAATATATAAAGAAAAATATTACAAAAAAGAAAACTAGCTGCTTGTCACATTCACAGGAGAGGAGACCGGTCCCTCGACCCTGGCAGTCGGGGAGGGTTTAGTTTGCGGAGGAGGCGGTCACGCAGGGCGACGGGCCGGTCCGGTAGCTGGTCAGGCTGGATTTGCAGGAGTGCAAAACTGCTTTGAACAAGAGGGGGAGCTGCTCCAGAGGGACGTTCACCAGCTTCCCTGTGAGGACAAACCAGAACCAGTCCTGGATCAGAACATCCTCTCATTAGCTCCAGAGCAGCCCTCACAGAAACACGTCTAGAACGGTCGTTTGTAGGGATGTCATTATCAGAATCAAACTGGTAACAGGTGAGGCATCTCTCTACAGCTTCATTTGATGTTCTAGTCCAAACCTCCACATGCAGCTACATGAAGATGTAAAAGAAAAGAAATCGAGGCGAAGTAAAAGAGGTTAATTTCTGCGTTCCAGCATCAATACCTACACAGTTACAGGTAATATGGCTGCTAAAGCTCAATATTCAGAGTATTGCCTTTACACAGAGACCACCCTCAGGGTTCATGAACAGCAGCTAACTTAATTTAGAGATGCATTTTTATGGCCTTATAGGCGTTTTCTTTTCTTTTACATCTTTCTTGAGTTTGAAACTTGACCAGTTTCATATCTGACACCACTCTGCAGCCCTCTGCTGACCAAAAACCACACTTGATAATTTTGTAGAGCGGGTAGGTGTTCTAGGGGGCACTCTTATACCTGCTTTACGGCTGTTAGCTGTAATGCTAGTGGTTAGCATTTTCAGTTCACCGATTGTCAATAAAAAGCACAAGAAGAAGAAAAAGAAGTTTGCTTGTTCTGTTGGCATCATGGTGGAGCCTGGAAGTAAAAGTAACAGAGTAATGTCTTTGGAGGTGAAGCAAAGAGCTAAAACCAGAGTGAACATCGGTGCGGCCTACGCTAGTCTGAGGAAGCTAAAGGAGGCTACGAAATCACAGACTGATGGTGACCTGGCTTTGTTGCTACTGGACTTGTCCATCCATCCATTTTCATCCGCTTATCCGGAGTCGGGTCGCGGGGGCAGCAGCTTATGGAGGGAGGCCCAGACTTCCCTCTCCCCAGCCACTGAGGCCAGCTCCTCCGGGGGAATCCCAAGGCGTTCCCTGGCCAGCCGAGAGGTATATTCCCTCCAGCGTGTCCTGGGTCTTCCTTTGGGTCTCTTCCCGGTTGGACGTGCCCGTAAAAACCTCACCAGGGAGGCATCCAGGAGGCATCCTAATCAGATGCCCGAGCCACCTCAACTGGCTCCTCTCGATGTGGAGGAGCAGCGGGTCTACTCCGAGCCCCTACAGGATGACTGAGCTTCTCACCCTATCTCTAAGGGAGAGCTCAGACACCCTGCGGAGAAAACTCATTTCGGCCGCTTGTATCCGCGATCTCGTTCTTTCGGTCACTACCCAAAGCTCATGACCATAGGTGAGGGTAGGAACGTAAATCAACCGGTAAATCGAGAGCTTCGCCTTTGGGCTCAGCTCTCTCTTCACCACGACAGACCGGTACAACGCCCGCATCACTGCAGACGCAGCACCAATCTGCCTGTCGATCTCACGCTCCACCCTTCCCTCACTCGTGAACACGACCCCAAGATACTTGAACTCCTCCACTTGTGGCAGGACCTCCCCGCTGACCTGGAGAAGGCATTCTACCCTTTTCCGACTCAAGACCATGGTCTCGGATTTAGAGGAACTGATTCTCATCCCAGCTACTTCACACTCGGCTGCGAACTGCTGCAGCGAAAGCCGGAGATCACGTTCTGATGAAGCCAACAGGACCACATCATCTGCAAAAAGCAGAGACCTGATCCTCAGGCCACCAAAACGGATCCCCTCACCACCTAGCCTGGCAAGCCATCCTATATATGTGAATATATAGTCTGGCCACGAACCATTGATGGCTCTCAGTCGTGAGGCAGGATCTACGGTTGTCTTTCAAAATGTCAGCACGCAATTGGATAGCGCTAGGACCAATCAGAGTGACGAACAACGTGACGTAATCACAGCAACGGAAAAGCGTGAGGCAGTAATGGCGTCTAACATCAATGATTTCTGTCGTTTTCGTATGAAAAACACGCGAATATCAGGTGTACTGGGACATTGCACTACTTTATTTGATAAAAATAAGAAGCCCGCTAAGTATAGCCGACAGACTTACGCACGTTGGAGTCTAAATAATCCAATGTTGATGGTTGTCACTAGAAAGCCGTTTCAAACGAACGTGGTTCCTGAGTTGCCGCCATGTTGCTTGGGTTCACGGCCGCAGCGCTGACGTCATCGGCTACTCCCGCTCTGTGATTGGCCCAAAATATAGAGCGCTGTGATTGGCCCAACCAAAACTATAGCGAGCTGTGATTGGACAGCCACAGGCTGCGAGGGTTCCTATGAAGCGTGCCTAGACCAAACTCTGCAAAGCAAGAATTTGGTCTAGTTCACTAGGCTTCCCTTTGCTTCCCTTCACTGACTTCCTGTATATTACAGGATCCAGTTTAAATTACTGCTTTTTGTTTTTAAATCCCTCCATGGCCTAGCCCCACCCTACATAGATGATCTGCTGACAACCTACACTCCTGGCAGGAATCTGAGATCCAGTTCCCAGTTCCTGTTAGTTATCCCAAAGGCTCGTCTGAGGACCCGAGGAGATAGAGCTTTTTCAGTGGCTGGCCCTCGGCTCTGGAACAGTCTTCCCTTACAGCTTAGGACCTCTCAGAGTTTGGAGCAGTTTAAGTCATTGCTTAAGACTTATTTCTTTGACGTGGCTTTTAATGTTGGCTGATCTGTCTAGCTATTCTTTTACTTTTTATCTGGTTTTACTGTGTTTTTATTATTGGAGTGTGTAGTTATTGTTTTATTGAACCTCTCATTTTTATTGTCTACTTATTATTTTTTTAACATGTTCATTTTCTTGGGTGTGTGTTATGTGGTTTTGCTATGTACAGCACTTTGGGTTGCGTGAGCAACAGTAAGTGTGCTATAGAAAATAAAGCTGACCTTGACCTTGACCTAGGCTACTCACCACCTTGACTGCACCTAGGAATCCTGTCCATAAAAGTTATGAACAGAATCGGTGACAAAGGGCAGCCTTGGCGGAGTCCAACTCTCACCGGAAACGAGCCCGACTTCCTGCCGGCAATGCGGACCAAGCCCTGACACTGGTCGTACAGGGACCTAACAGCCCGTATCAAGGGGCCTGGTACCCCATACTCCCAGAGTACCCCCCACAGGGCCCCCCGAGGGACACGGTCGAACGCCTTCTCCAAATCCACAAAACACATGTAGATTGGTTCATGTTAGTGTAACCCCTACTTCACACTGGAAGCATCAACGTCGCAGAACGGAAGTGGAACAGTTTACTCACGAGTTTCGCCGTGTGCCAGTACACACTGGGAGAATCTCAGCCGCGAAGCGGCTTCTCTGGTGTGCTCCTCGCTGGACTCACAAGATCCCTCGAGACTTCTGAGGTTTGTTTATGCCATCCGCCATTAAACCAAAAAGAAGGAACTCACGTGTGACATCACTGCTTGATGTCATGTATAATGTTTCTCTCCACTGCCAGGATTAAACCCATGTAAAACACACCGTTGCACGTTTTGAACGATGCAGGGTGTAAATAAGTTGTGAGGTCACATGTATAGACACAATCTATATAAATATGAAATCATATCGCTGCAATAGACTTTTATTTTGAAAATTACCAGATGTGATTTCCTGTCTAGCCCTTTGTTGACTGAGGAATATTGACGCATCTCAGAAGCGGCTTGCGGCAAAAAAAGAACCCAATCGTATCTTTAGCGGCACGGCGCATGGGATGCATCTGATAATTGCTGCGTCGTGGCTGGTTTGAATCATCCCCCCTCCCCCCCCAGACTATGATGGATTCTATTTGAAGCAGAGACGTTCCGCTGCCATTCCGCACCGCTGATGCTTCCAGTGTGAAGTAGAGGTTAGCCTGTTGATAGCGCTAACTATAGCAGGCTACAGCAGGGTTGTTTACGGCAGTTGTAATTCCACTTTCAACCAGTAGGGCGGAGGAGCAGGAAACTGCTCTGTGTTATTTTAAAGCTACAATAGCAAATCTGCAAAACAAATTAGCTTAAAACATTTTTTAATGCCACTTAACAACGTTCTAACACAGTATAGCTATAAATATATTGTGGAGAATAAAAAAAAACTAATTTAATAGAGTGGTTCTCTCGGCCCAGGGATGATAGTCAACAAAAGGGTGAGTGTTCTGTGATCGTGTTTGTGTTTAAAAGCTAGCTTGTTTTGCAGATCTGCCACAGCAGATTTAAAGACTCTCTACCATTAATATTTTCCTCAGTCCCACAAGACAAGGACACAGAGGACAGGAACCTAAATCTGACCAGTTTCCCAAATAGACTCTCTCTCCTTGATAATGCGTATGTTTCCAGTCCTTCATCACTAGATCCTGTTGCTCCTAGATGAAGGAGATCAGTCCCAGGAGCTCAGCTCCTTGGTTTAACTTAGAGCTGCTCATTTTAAAACACACAGACAATGGCGTTCCACCAAGTAGGAGGACTTCACGCCTAGAGCTGAGTCTTCTTCACCGCCAGAGGAGAACAAGAACATCTCCAGGTTTTGGATGAAGAGTCCATACATCCATCCCTAAAACCATCAGGAGTTGCCGTCTCACCCAGTTCTTTATGGATACATGATCCCAGTTAGAGAAAAAACTCCCATTATCATCCCCACTGTCACTGGACTGGTGGTACATTGGTCTAGAGAGAGGACTGGTGTCTATACTGGTCCAGAGAGAGGACTGGTGGTATACAGGTCCAGAGAGAGAACTGGTGGTATACTGGTCTAGAGAGAGGACTGGTGGTATACTGGTCCAGAGACGAGACTGGTGGTATACTGGTCTAGAGAGAGGACTCGTGTCTATACTGGTCCAGAGAGAGGGCTGGTGGTATACTGGTCTAGAGAGAGGACTGGTGGTATACTGGTCCAGAGACGAGACTGGTGGTATACTGGTCTAGAGAGAGGACTCGTGTCTATACTGGTCCAGAGAGAGGGCTGGTGTCTATACTGGTCCAGAGAGAGGACTGGTGGTATACAGGTCCAGAGAGAGGACAGGTGGTATACTGGTTTAGAGAGAGGACTGGTGGTATACTGGTCTAGAGAGAGGACTGGTGTCTATATTGGTCCAGAGAGAGGACATGTGGTATACTGGTCTAGAGAGAGGACTGGTGGTATACTGGTCCAGAGACGAGACTGGTGGTATACTGGTCCAGAGAGGGGACTGGTGTCTATATTGGTCCAGAGAGAGGACTGGTGTTATACTGGTCCAGAGAGGGGACTGGTGTTTATACTGGTCTAGAGAGAGAACTGGTGGAATACTGGTCCGAATAGAGGACTGGTGGTATACTGGTCCAGAGACGAGACTGGTGGTATACTGGTCCAGAGAGAGGACTGGTGTCTATATTGGTCCAGAGAGAGGACTGGTGGTATACTGGTCCAGAGAGAGGACTGGTGGTATACTGGTTCAGAGAGGGGACTGGTGTTTATACTGGTCTAGAGAGAGAACTGGTGGAATACTGGAGAGGGGACTGGTGGAATACTGGTCCAGATAGAGGACTGGTGTTAAAGTCCCATTACTTGTCACACTGGTGTGTGAAATTTGTTAGCATTTGGGAGAGTGATGAGCTGCAGACACAGCCGCGCTCGGGAACCATTTGGTGGTTTAACCCCCCCAATTGAACCCTTTAATGCTGAGTGTTAAGCGGGGAAACATTGGGTCCCATTTTTAAATTCTTTGGTATGACCCAACAGTGGATTTGAACCCGCAATCTCCCAGTCTCACAGCAGACACTCATACCACTAGGCCACTGAGCTGGTCTATACTGGTCCAGTGAGAGGACTGGTGTCTGTACTGGTCCAGTGAGAGGACTGGTGTCTGTACTGGTCCAGTGAGAGGACTGGTGTCTGTACTGGTCCAGTGAGAGGACTGGTGGGATACTGGTAAACTTCTACTTAGGGTTAGCTTAGCTTATCCTGGATCATCCCTTTAGTTATGCTGCTATAGGCTTAGACTGCTGGAGGACACACATACTTCCTACAAACAAAAGGCTTAAACTTGGATCTGTTGTTAGTTTGTGTAGAGCTGTGTCACTGACTGGCGACTTCCCTCTGCTTATCTAACAAGCACAGGAATTGATCCAGGATCAGATAACTAGCGAAGAGATCTGGCTCTCAGCCATGATTGAGATCTTACCTGCAATGCAGCGGATCTCAGGCAGACACATCATGATCTCAGGGAAGCGTTTGGGCTGGTGTGGGTACTTGTACTCGGTGAAGTCCTGACACACGTACCAGTAGCGCTTGTTCAGCTGCTCCAGCTGGGAGATGTTGGACAATCCTCTGATATCTGCACGAAGACAGAGATATTAGTCATGTCACAGTGTTGCTCCAGTTACCTTGAAAAAGTAATCTGATTACTGATTAACCCTTTAAAAGTAACTGTTTCTTTGCTGACTACTTAATTTAAAAAGTAACTAAATCAGATCACAAGTTACTTTATTAGTTACATTAAGCAGTTGCCCCCTCCGCTTTAAGTAGAACAATTTCCTAAAACGTATGTTTTAAAAAGAACTAAATACTGACAGCTGTGCTGCGACTCCAGATGTTCCTTCAAATCTGACCTAATGATAAAACTTTGTCACAGACAGAACCAACCTTAACGTTTAGTCGACAGAAACTAAATTGACTGTATTTCCAGCTAGAACTCATCCATCTGTCTCCTCCCTCTGTTACACTTGTGTTGCTGGCTGCTGGTCTGTATTACACATGAGTTATCCTCACGCTGAGAACATGACTTACTGCTCCATCACTCACTGAGACCCAAGCAGAAAGCAAATATATCTTTTTACTACAGAAAATGACAAAAATAGGAAGGCACAGTGACTTTATTAGGATTACTGGTTAGTGACGAGTTACATTACTCATTACTGAAGAGTAATGAGTTAATGGCGTTAATGGTCAGAGATCAGGTTTCAGAGGGCTGCTGGTACCTTGGTTCAGGAAGTTGATGGCTTTCATGCAGGCGTATTCCTCGTTGCTGATCTTTAACTGGTGGAACTTTCGAAACAGATAGATCAACCTCTCCATCACCTCCATCCCATCCTCGCTGAAGCTGGTGAACGAGACACATTCATGCTTTAGAAACAAAAGAGACCCTGGAGTTTTAATGTTTTCATTTGTACATTTAATATGTGATGAAGCAAAGCAACAGGAAGAGTAAAATCCTCTCAGTGCATTTTTCTACCGCCGACGCGCCTCATGGCTCCAGATAAACACCTGGGAGGAAGACCGACCCAAGAGCTTCAGAACTGCTGCTGATCCCACAGCTTTTTGAAGGAGAAAGAAAGATTTGTAAACTTTTATTTCCCTCATCATCACCTCCCTGTCTTCCTGTCTGCTTTAATCTCTGATGGACTTTAAGCTGAGCTGCTATAAATCAAAGAGCTACACCTAAAATCCCCAACTCCAACCCTCCAGGGCAGCGGAGCAGTCATATTTTAAGGAAACATGAGTCATAAGGTCCCATGATTCAGAGCTGATTTACACCCGCCCCACCCCCCCGCCCAGGTAGATCCTCTAGCTGCCCATGGCTGTATGTTTGACCGCACGGTGCTAGCCACAGAGCTGTCCTCCTGTTCATGCACCACTACACTGAACCTCAACCTAGAAAAGTAGGGCCCTGTTGTGATGGAAGGAAAATATGAACTCCTTCAGAGATACTGGACTCACAGAGCAGATCTACATCTTTCTGGCTCAGCTCCAGAAGCTAGGATCATGTTGAGCTAATGGTGAGGTAGCCTCTAAAGCAGGAGTAGGAGGTGGAGATGTTTCAGACATCAGCAAATCCACCAATCAGCTATGAGATCAGGTGTTGCAGCGCTCTGTCCTACAGGGAAACCATCCATCTGATCCAGCTTTCAGGCTTCCAAAGTAGCACCAGCCCGCTCCAGTAGAACCACATGTGGGTTCAGGACCTCCACCCTGAAGCCCAGACAGCTGCAGACTGCTAACGTCCATGAGGGGTTTTATTATGCAGCTGGGACGGGGTCAACTTAGGACTGGACTAGTGGTGTGGAGGAGAATTACGGTTATTTCAGATGAAACATGAAAAACATAAAGTTTGTTATTATGAGTCAGCTACAACATGGACACTGACTAATTATCATGATCGAGGTCTTTGACTGTGAGAAAGGTTTGAACCATAGTTCCAGACCACACCCCCTGACCATAGGGGGGGTGGAGAGGGTTCTTCTGAGTCTACCAGTGAGGACCTCACACAGCCACCCCTCCACTCTGGCTGAGAGAACAGAACCACCTGCTCAGAACCGTTTAGCTCTGTTGCAGTATTTTAACACACTGTCCAACAGCCATGTTGGCTAACGGCCCACAGAAGCATCCAAACATCTGCTGTTGTCACTGATTGGACAGAACCGATTTAAACAATCAACAGATGAATAATAATTCTGACCTCTGTGCAACACTTTGAAGCTGCATTTATTCCTCCTTTCATTCCCACTCACCCCTGCAGCTCGTCGTCAGATGGCGTGTACTTGGCGGTGACGTCGGCCAGGTCTCCAAAGATCTGGGAGCTGTAGATGGTGAGACAGGAGAGCAGGATGAGCTCCTGCCAGGTGGAGCTCAGCAGGCAGGTGTAGTCCTCTATGGAGAGCTCGCAGAAGAAAGGCAGCTTCTTGATCCAGGAGATCTGACGAAAGAGCAGCTCGTCCGCCAGCCGACACAGCAGAGCGAACAGCTCCACCTGAGTCACCTTGTACCTGGGTCCAACAACAAACATCATGTTTGTTTCTCCTTTGATCTCAGTGTTGTCCATTTGTTGTTTCTTTATTCTTGACATTTTAATAACATTTAAAAACAAAATAAATGAAAACAAAGACACCTTTAAATTATTTTTTGTGTCAGTCATTTTACATTGTAAAGTTGTGGGTAACGTATAGCACTACCACCGTAATACAGCATGCATGTGTGCGGCTAAATTATAACCCAGATGTCCCACACATCATATTTAGTTGTACCTGCAGCAGGAGGCCCAGAGAACCAGAACAAACCTGAATCTGAAACTCCATCACTATTAAAACTCACCCGTCCTCTATGAGCATAGGGGTGTTGAGGGGGGACAGGTCCTCGGCTGCCACAAGCTGTAGCACCAAGGGGTGGGACTGTGGGTAAAGGCTGCGAGGCTGGGGGGTCAGCAGGCCCGACTGGGCCGCGTAGCTGAAGAGGTGCGGCAGCAGCTGGTAGTGTGTGGACATGGAGGTGTTGATGTACTGGTCCCTGAGGGCCACCGTGTAGCCGTTCATCTCTACAGACCTGCTGGGGGTACAAAAGGGTCAAAGGTCACACAGGCTCTGACAGCCTAGTTGGAAGCTCAACACTCTCTCACCTCTGCACAAAAAAAGCAGAAAATAACCTGATCACTTCTCTTATGGTAAATGGGCTGTTGTTGTTTAGAGCTTTATCCAGTCTAAGGACACCAAAGCACTAAATATAAACACAATAGTAAATGCACTATCTTGGACTGGACACATGACAGGATACCCCAGAAAAAACCTACGCCCTCTGTTGTCCTGGCGGGGAATTGCTTTGCAACACTCCGCAGGTGATTGAGAGGTCCGAAGGCAAAACGTCTCCATCAATGTGTTTGTGTCTCTCCCATAGGAGCTGACGGAGAAGCATAAATTAGGCTTGAAGGAGCCAGGGTTTGACCTGGCACCCCACAGATTACAGGGCGAACTCCTAACCCTTGAGTCACCGTCACCATGGCTCTTATCTATTAAAAATCCTGAAATGATTTCTACAAACCCGTAAACAAAGCTTTGCATTGCATAGCTGCATACCGATGAGCGCATCGCTGGGCTTTCTGGGTTTGCTGTTCATTTCTGACCAGATTCAGTTTGATAAAACAACTATTCCTTCGAATAGCTCTCACACAATCAGAGATAAAGCTCCTGTTTAAACAGAATGAGACTAAAATAAATGCTGTCACGCCAACAGTGAGACAATATTTGTCCTTGATGAGTGTAGACAATGTGCTTGACTCGGAGCAGGAGATAGAGCAGCGAGTTCTCTGGGTTTGCTATCATCACTTCACATTCAGCCATTCTTCTGCTGCTGAATGCTTCCAAGCAAGTTCTGAGTGAGACGACAGCGAGTTGTGAGGCTGTCAGGGCCAGCTCATCATCTCAGTGATGGCGAGCGTGTGGTTGATGAACAGGGGACTGACTCACTTGGACGAAAGCGTGGAGGCGGGCGACGGCTGGTTGCCCTCCGATGCCCCGTTGCTGGGGGAGCTGTGGTCGCTGTCACCATTGTTACCCCAGGTGTGCTCAGGAGCATCCTCCTTAAACTCCTGGCCCGACATGATCCGCTCAATCTCCTCCTCTGTGATCTGAAACACACACACACACACACACACACACACACACACACTTACATCAACAGAAATCTGTGTGTGTCAGTTCCATTGATTGACTAGCTTTTCACTCAAATACAGAGGAGCAATGACGACGAGGCACAATGAAACTAGCAGTTGGAGGAAGAGAGATGGAGCGTTTGTCTAAGTGGTGCCTACACCTAAAATTCTGACCTCCTCTCGGGTCAGGGTGGGCAGAAACACTCACAAAAGCCACACTGAAAGGCCCCAACACCCCAGAATGTGTGGCATCCTGTATCTATAACTGGGGTCAATTCATTTCATCTCCATCAATTCATAAACCAAAACAGGCGATTCATTCCATATTAATGAGAGAAAGGTCTTCCTCCCACTGCAGTCTGGACATAAAGGCGTCTCTTAATGGAGGTGGACGCTTCTGTGTTTTCATCACATGGCTCTGCTGAAAAGAATCTCCGTGGCACTTATCCTCGTGTCGCACATTCTCCTGACCACTTGTCACCGTTCATAATGAAGCTGGAGCTGAATGGGAATAATCAGCAGCTGCAGGATTGGTGATATAACAAGGTCAGGGTTATTTCTCATAACTCCACACAGAAACAAGAAGCTGTGCAGCACTCAAACTCTTCTACGCTCTCATTTAGCTGAAAGGCTCATTCTCTGCATGCACTCACTCAGTACGAGCTCCCTCCTGTACGCTCAGACTGATTTATGCTGGGAAAAGGTCAGAGCATGCTATAGAAACCACTGATTTACCTGCACAGGCCCGATGCTTTTGTTCCTCCCTCCTGGCATGCCATCCTCCCTGATTGCTATAAAACAAAAAGAAAGAAATCTATGTTTAACACACTGGATACCTGCAACAGGTGTCACAGCTCCACCTAGTGGCTGAAACCAACTCTGATCATTTTCTGGTCCCTCTCAGGAGGAGAGCGTGATTTATTCTGTTTTTTGGGAACGGATCATTAATTTCTGGGAGTATGGTTCCTCCACGACTCAAGTTTATGCTTTAATTAAAGTCTTTTACAAATAAATCTAACAAAATGAATCCATCAGTGTGAAGGTCCACAGAAACTACCATTTACAGGTTTTCCCCACCAGGGAGCAGCGTGTTTCTACCGAAGACCTGAGGATCTACAGCAGCTCGGGTCTCACTGGACCTTTGAGAGCAGCTTGGAAACGATTAGTCAGAATGTTCTCACTTTAGTGAATAAATGTGTGTTAGCAAACGTTTCCTAAAGAAGCACATATCTTGCAAGTGAAGCTAAAAGTTTAAAGAAAATGTGCTTTTGAAAAAACTCCAGAACATCCTGCAGGGATCAGATGGATCAGGGTTCATCCCAAACTCCCTCTTTAACATGAATCTAATCCCACTGAGAACCTGTGGTCCATCCTCCAGAGGCAGGAGCTTCATCAGTCAGAATCTGGACCAGAACCTGGCTGGCAGCAGGTCAGGGTGGACTACAGAAGGACCAATTCTGGAGAAACTGACTCTATGTGTCACCTTCACATCCATAACTATCAATAAAAACTTCTGAAATGCAGTCATTTATTATTAGTATAGTCTGCACAACAACATTCTTAACACTGGGACACTTTTATTACACATCTATTCAACATTATATTTATGTTACCATTTTTAGTAGTAAGAAGAGTAAATGTTTTTATGCCATTTGCACCTTATCTATTGTTCCTTTTGTCCTGTCATGTCTTTTGTGTCTTGTTTGTGCATGGGACAGTGAGAAACGGAATTTTGACTGTATGTCAAGTACGTGTGAAGAATTGGACAATAAAAGCTCTCTTAATCTTAATTCTACTTCTGTAACCATATAAACAACTGACAGAATCATGACCTCAATGATAAACCATCTTCTAGGGACTGATCTCTTCTACCAGAATCTGGCAGAGTTTTTCTAGGGGCTTCCACCCCACCGGGGATAAAGACACGCTTTACCTTTACGGTTCATCCCCATCTGCAGGCACTTGAGCAGACGGCAGTACTGGCAGCGGTTGCGTTGTTTGCGGGACATCTCACAGTTCTTATCTCGACTGCAGCGATACACCCGCTTGTTGCAGATGCTACGTTTGAAGAAGCCTTTGCAGCCCTCGCAGGAGATGATGCCATAGTGCAGGCCTGTGGCCCGATCTCCACAGATAAGGCAAGTACGCTGGTCAGCTGCATCATCTACACAAGGGAGGCAGAAAGACAAAGGATTTATCATCATTTCCACCCACTACGTTGTGCTAATTCATCCACACCAATAAAAAAAGTTAAATAAACCTTGCTGAAGGAACAGGTTTTGAATGGAGAGCATAAAGAAACCAGAGCAGGTGCTGCCTAATCCAAATGGTTCCCAGCAACTGGAACTGGTTTTGTGAAAGTTGGGGTGTAATAGGAACTGGGATGGAGAGCTGAGATGTCTTCAGTATGTTTTATTCAGCAGCTCTGATGGACCCAGATGACTGATTTGTTTACAGTCTCTCCTTTCTCTCATCTTAACAGCAGTAGTTTCACATGAAGTCTGCTTTCAGGCTCTCTGCAACACAGACTCATCAATCTATACAAACCATAGAAATTATGTCATATAAGTCTAAGCAAAGGCACAGACTTTCTCTCAGGGATTCAACACTACACACGTCAAGACAGAAGCCTCACCTGGGAGACACTGGAGATAAGTTTTAGGGTGTTTGGAACACAGGAGGAAGTGGTGGTTTGTAGGGCTGGCTGGGTGACTTACTAGTGACAAAACTAAGACAGCAGAACCAAAGGGTGAAGCAGGACATGGTGCAGGGTGGACAGTGGCAGAGTAGAGCTGCTGGTGGAGAACAAAACATAAACAGGTCTGTCTGTCTGTCTGTCCACAGACACAAGCTCAGGTGTCCCAGCAGCATGTGAGGACCAATAAAAGCCTGTTTATGTTTGGATGTAGATTAGTCATCCCCTCATGAATGACAACCGCACCCGCGAAACTTTAAAGTGCCTTTTTCTTTTTAAATATACCATTTTGTTTTATCTCGTGGTATTTATTCATCTATCTACAGTCAGGTCCATAAATATTGGGACATTGACACAATTCTAACATTTTTGGCACTATACACCACCGCTGCTTATTGCTATACCTGTAGACTGTCAGCTTTAATTTGAGGGTATTTACATCCAAATCAGGTGAACGGTGTAGGAACAACAACAGTTTGCATCTGTGCCTCCCACTTGTTAAAGGACCAAAAGTAATGGGACAGAATAATAATCATAAATCAAACCTTCACTTCTTAATACTTGGTTGCAAATCCTTTGCAGCCTGAAGTCTGGAACACATAGACATCACCAGACGCTGGGTTTCATCCCTGGTGATGCTCTGCCAGGACTCTACTGCAACTGTCTTCAGTTCCTGCTTGGGGCATTTTCCCTTCATTCTGGTCTTCAGCAAGTGAAATGCTGCTCAGTCGGATTCAGGTCAGGCAACTGACTTGGCCATTGGACAACATTTCACTTCTTTGCCTTAAAAACTCATTGGTTGCTTTTGCAGTATGCTTTGGGTCATTGTCCATCTGCACTGTAAAGCACCGTCCAATGAGTTCTGAAGCATTTGACTGAATATGAGCAGATAATATTGCCCAAAACACTCACCAGGAAGTAGGTGTGTGTCAAAGTCAACAATGAGAGAAGACGTCACCAGAGTGCATACAGAGGGTTCACCACAAGATGTAAACCATTAGTGAACCTCAAAAACAGGAAGGCCAGATTAGAGTTTGCCAAACGTCATCTAAACAAGCCTTCACAGTTCTGGAACAACATCCTATGGACAGATGAGACCAAGATCAACTTGGACCAGAGTGATGGAAAGAGACGAGTATGGAGAAGGAACCCACCACCTCATCAGTGAAACATGGTGGTAGTGTCATGGCGTGGGCATGTATGGCTGCCAATGGAACTGGTTCTCTTGTATTTATTGATGATGTAACTGCTGACAACAGCAGCAGGATGGATTCTGAAGTGTTTCAGGCAATATTGTCTGCTCATATTCAGCCAAATGCTTCAGAACTCATTTGGATGTAAGAATCCTCAAATTAAAGCTGACAGTCTGCCGTTATAGTACATCATGTTTGTTTCATTTCAGATCCATTGTGGTGGTGTATAGAGCCTAAAATGTGTCGATGTCCCAATGTTTATAGACCTGACTGTACACATTGTTTTAATCCTTTAACACATGATGAGGCACATTGTTGCCTTGCATTATGAGGGTTGCAGATTCAAATCCATGCTTTCTGCATGTAGTCAACATGTTTTCTCAATGCATGAAAACATTTTATCTGTGTGCTCCAGTGTCCTCCCACAGACCAACAACATGCACGTCAGGTTAACTTTGGTTTGTTTTGATCAACTTTTGTTTGTGATCTGTGAACTGTTTGGCCAAATAAACTTCTAACTTCTAACTGATGACTCTAAATTGTTCCTAGGTGTGAGTGGTTGTTTGTCTCTAGCCTCTTTTATAAAACAATGCCACCAATGTGCTGCAAAGCTGAAGCAACATCTGGAAGCCTGTTCCAGTAATGTGGCGTGATGATGTGTTTTTCACAAAAGATTACGTGATGGCGGCGTAAAGAGGATGTGGGTGGAGGGGGTCTCTGCGTGGTCACAGACTTCCTTTTAGCTTGGACATAACTTGCTTTTTAATTGCGATTGAAGCCACACTCCTTAAGTTTTTCACTAGCTGCTCCTAAAGGTGTCTGTCCTCCACCGTCCCCGTGAACAGTCTGGTGATCTGAACTTCTGCTCTAGTGGACAGAAGCTCTGCATCGCTCCAGTTTACCATCTCAGCTGATTCGGTTTACAAAAGCAAAACTTATGCCCGTGTTTACTTTCATTTTATAATATAGTTGCCTGCTGGAGCTCAGCAGACATTCCAACCTCTGATGCACCAAGGCATAATCTTCATTCACAAGTCCGGCGTTGTAGTAATTACCAAGCTTGGTGTCATGAAAGCCTCAACAAAAGGAACCTCTACCAGACATTCGAGGAGAGCTGCTTGTGGCATTAGCAGTCTCTCCTAAGCTATGGTCTGTGCGTCTTGTGTTTAAAGCTTGTTGATTAGCGTAACCTTTTTAAATCTAAGCTACTTTGTAGAGTTGTGTAGCTGTTTTGTGGCCAACTGCTCGTTACGTGTTTTGTTTAGCGTTGCTATTTGTGTGGAGAACATCTGCTTGAGATAACGTCTAGAGTACTGTGGGTATTTTAGTTGTAGTTAACCTCTTTGAGTTCGGTTATGCACCTGTTTGGAGTTTGTACCTGTTGAGACCTATAGTATTTTGTTATTATAATATCTTTGTTATTTGAAACTTAAGTTATTCTTCTTTTGTTTTATTCCCCAAAGGCTGTGTTAGTTTGGTTATTAGAATCCCCAGCCTTTGGGAGGGAGTTGGTTGTGTTGGTTTTTATTCTGTAAATAAATCTGATCATCATCATTTTAAAGGGACACTAGTTAGTTTTGGCTTGTTTTGCGCACCCCCTAGTGTTCGTTGGCGAAACTGAAAGTAAAACTTATCTCTCCTCGCTTAATCTACTGCTGAAATGTCCTCCCAGCCATCAATAGTTTCTACTGGAGGTATTCATCACTAAATCAAACAAATCAGCTGTGTTCATGATCTAAAACATGCAGGAAACATGCTGGAACCAGACTGCAGCACCAGGTAGGTCAAGCTTAATTTTTCTAAGTCCCAACAGGCGGGACCGGCAACTGTGAAGTTGCAAGTGGAATATTCTGGCCACAGGGGGCGACAGGGGCTGGGTGGCCTTTCATTAACCCTGTAAAGGGTCATTTTAGCACATACTGGCTCAAGAACATGATTTAGAAATATAAAAAAATTGCAAAATGTCCCTTTAACTTTTAAAACTTGTGTTACTGTTCCTTTTTTTTGAACGGGCCTAACCACATATAGGTTGTAACTGTGTGTCTGATGGAAGTGGCTTCTGTGGGTCCCTGTGATGAACTGCAGACCTGTCCAGAGCTTCCGCTGCCTCTCACCTGCTGGGCCCTATAGGCCTAATGAGGATGAAGCGGTTTAGAGCAGAGGTGCCCCCAGAAAATTTTGATAAGGGTGGCCAGAGAAAGGTTTGGGGTGGCACACCACATTGGTCCTTGTGGTAACTCTGGGAGAGTTTAACCTGTGGACATGCATTGCATTGCTCCTTTATTCTTTTTTATTAAAAAACAAAATGCATCCAAAACACTTAACTCAAGTTTGAGAAACAAAAATTTCAGAAAATTACGTTTCAGTTATTTTAAATGCCATTTCAAAATTTATTTTAGATTTTCTTTTCTTTTTTTTTTTGTTGTCTTCACAAAAAACTATGGAGATATAAACTTTTTTTTAAATGTTGAGCAACATATATACATGTTTTTTATTGTGATTATTTTTTTACTTGTATAATTATTTTATTGGGTTTTACATTTATGCCTTGATTAAATAAGATGAATTTATGGTTTGAGTGAATATTAATGTGATTTATTAAGAACACTGGTCTCCCATGAGGTGGCCACCCCTTGGGGGCGCAACTGGTTTAGAGGGAAGGAGGGAGGGAGAGATAGATGGATTTATTTCACTCACTTGAACGAAAGTTGAGAACACATTTAAGCTTCATGCTAGTGTGTACAGTAACCATCAAATCATTGCTCCTCTTCATCACTCAGGCCAAAGAGCACGCACGGCATGAAACAAACCTCAAAATATAATCTGAAGCTATTTTAAGCACAAAGTGCTAGTTTTAAAGCTTTCTACAGCAAGTGCTGTCTGCTGAAGAGACTCGCTCCATGTACCATTAGTAATTCCTCATATTTTCTTGTGATTCATTCATAAAAAAATGAAAGAATGTTTTTAGATTCATTTCAGTGATGCTTTTTTCTGTTAATGTTATTGTTGTGCACTCTTCAGTTACCAGCAGATGGAGCTGTGGTTCACAAAACAGCCAACAAATTAGATCTAGTCTCTTGTCGTAATTTGTTGCTACATGATTTTATTCTTCATTTTTATTTTTAATTTTTCCTTTTTTCACAAATTTTTATTACGATGTGATGTTATATATATATAATTTTTTGTTCTTGTGAAGCGCCTCGTGATTTTTATCTTGAGAGGAACCATATGAAAAAATGCTTCTTCTAAATAAACTGAATTGAGTCTTAAATAAATGTATATATTTCTTTACAACCTAAAAAAAATGATCTACAATCTTTTCTTTAGTCAGACTCTATCTTCAGTGTTTATCTGTCCTAAAGAAAACCCAGTGAGGGTCCAGCTATGGTCACCAAGAGCTCCTGAGGTCTAGAATAAATGGAGCTGGAGAAGAGAAATCCATGAAACGTGTGCACGTCCAACACAGACGAGTTGATCTCTAGCTAACAGAGCTAATGATTCTGTACCCCAACTACAGTAAATGGGGACAGATGTAATACCTGACTGACGTCTTACCTCCTCAGCCAGCCATTTGTCTGCCTTTCAGAAAAACACAGAAGCTCATCTCCTCAGCGGCCACCCTGTGTGAAATGCCTGACTTCCTTCAGTGAGCTGAGAGCACAATGGCCATTAGCTGGCCTTGCTCCAGCTTATTTGCCAAATCTATCACCCTCTCTTTCAAGTGCATGGCCACCATATAAACGGGCCGATTCACACCTCAACACACTTGATCTCAGCGTGACTCCTCCTCCTCCTGCCAGCAGATGACAGTTAAATATTCATGACATTAACATCATACAGATCCAGATGTTACCATCTTGGAATTAGTAAGATGAAAGGTGAGACAAAGACAGGAAAGGTTGCGTAAGACTCGGAAAACAAACATTAAAGGTTAGGGAGCTGGCGGATCATCAAGGCAGCGTTTGTGATTGGCTGAAGCTTTAAGGATGTTGATAAAAGAGCAAAGGTCCAAGAGCTGCAGGCACAGGCAGATATTCTCCTAAAAAACCCAGGGCTGTATCATACACTACGTAAGACCAACTAATACAGAATCATTGTGATATCTGACCGTAAATAACTGCTCCAATCTCACATCAAGGCAACATTCTTCCAGCTGGACACCAAAGTACTGGGAAACTATCCAGGTCAGTCTCAACATTGCCCCAACCCACAGAAATACCCTTTGTGTGTGTGTGTGTGTGCGTGCGTGCGTGCGTGCGTGTGTGCGAGGGGGCTTTAATATTAAACTCCCTTTCAACTATTCATAAGGATTATATGTCCATGAGCATGATGTTAGGTGTTCCTCATATTATAGTGATTTTATCTTGAGAGGTGCTATAAAACACATGGTTTCTTCTTTTCTAAATATGAATAAAAGATAAATAGGTGAACAAATGCAAACAGAACTGCAACATCAGTAAGGGTTAAAAGTTCTGGTTCTATGGATCTTAGTTCAGATCAATAGTAATGAACCAAAAAGAAGGAGAGCAACTAAAAATCTAAATAAAGAGGAAACACCAAAACCTCTATCTTATGAATTTAGGATTTAAAAAGCGTTATTACATTTCTAATATCGACTTGTAGAAAAAAATAATAAAATCAAAGTGAATGAGATTCTAAATCCATTCAAATCAGAGCTGACCCTACTTCCATATAAATGATGTGTTTAGATGTGTCCCGTCCTCAGAGGCCCCATCACACAAACATGACTACAAGAATCTACTTAAAGTGACAATAAAATTACATCAACACAAATAAATTGGTTTAGTTTATGTGATGAAATATGATCACAGCAAAATTTAGACGAATGTTTAAATCCAGGCCAGTAAAGGATTTAGTGGCTGTTTGTCATCAGCAGCACGTCTCCTAAAAGCTGAAGAAGCTGAGAGTGAGTCAGCCACAAGGTCACGAAGGAGGCACGATAACTAATCCCCCTGAGGAGATGATCAACAGTCATAAAAACCGCTTCATCTTGAACTCCACCCTCTTTTCCTTCTTTGCTTATAGAGCGGGTGCCAGAACCCCCGATAGAATGTGACACACACACAAAGCACCCCCACACCCCTCAGGGCTCATTAAAGGCTGCATTGTTTCCCAAGAGGTCAGCCTGGGTTTCATTCCAAACACAAGCCAGAAGACACAAGTCCACCATCTTAAAAGTCCCGCTCAGAGACAAAGACAAACACAGTCCTGCTTCCCTCTGCTGCTCCCAAACGCTTCAAGCAAACATTTCAGGTACATGAGATCTGATCAGCGATCGGACGCTCCTTCAAGCTACCGACGTTCCCACCCAGCCTCATGCTGAGTCGGGTCGTGGTCCGATCTTCCTGTTGGACACCATCAGCACACAAAGGCTAAAGTAGAACTCACAGAGCAGGACCTGCCACTCAAGGGGTTTTGTCTCAGGCTTTCCATCACAATCATGCCCAGCTGAGACAGGGAGCGGGGGTTGCAGGAATCTGCTGTACTTTTCCGCTGCCTGCACCCCCCTCCCTGCCTCTCCCTACTTCCTTCTGTCCCAGCTTCTCTTCGTTCCCTTCATATCTCCTCTGAAACGTATCTGTCCCACCTGGGGGGTGAAGAAGGAGACATTAAACCTGGTATGGACATGAGGAGTGTGCCAAGACCCTGTGGAACTGAGATCTAGCATTCCCAGCATCCGTGATGCTAATACAGGTGAAACTACAATCTGGTGCAAAAGTCTGTTTATGTCAGTAATCCAGCTTACACTGCGAGACCATCTAAAGGCTCAGGAACCCTCTGCAGGTGTTCTGGGATCATCAGCTGATTAGAGTGTGACACTTTGAGTCTAGAATATTGAACCTTTTCACAATATTCTAATTGAGATTGTGAATGTGGGGTTTTCATCAGCTGTAGCCATAATCATCACAATTATAACAAATAAAGGCTGAAACATCTGGATTTGCATGGCATGAGTCTGTCTCAGATTAGTTTCACTTTTTAGGTTGAATTAGTGACATAAATGAACTTTTGCAACAGATTCTCATTTTCTCAGTTTCACCTGTGTTTAAAGGCCATGGTTCGATGACAGGAGTAGACCGATACATCGGGCTGATACACCTCCTTAGTAAAGCTGATTTAAAGTCAGGCACATCCCTGGGCAGCCTGGTGCTGCTGCAAAATAGAATTTAAATGTGAATTGTTTGATTAACTTTAGTTAGAGCTCTGAATTTAACACTGAGCACAAAATTAAGATTTAACAGCTGGTTAAGTTCAGAGTTCAAAGCTGATTCATCTTCAGAACGTTTGTGCATCAACTGATGTTATTAGTGACATTTTAGCATGAACATGAGGTGGAAAACGTCTAGATATCAGCCATTGGCGCACCATTACCTCTACATATCGGTATCGGCAATAGAAAAAGCAATATTGGTCGACCTCTTCTCCATGAGACTGCTGACTCTGTCCACATAAGATCCACCTGGTCTAAAGCCTCGGTGACCGGTCTAGACCAGGTGGGCTACAGGTTGTCACGGACACGAGGTGAAAAACATCTACCCTAAAAACACAGGCAGACCCAACGCTCACCCCTTCAACTAGGAGCTCATCGGAGCTCATCCAGGTGATTCCTCTTCGTTTGTGTTTTTATGCAACTCCTCCTTCAGCAGTGTTTTATCCAGAGACAAGAACAATCAAATGTCTTTCAGATCATTTGGTGACAACAGAAGTAAGTCACATGACACCAGAAACAGGAATATAATTATGTTTACGCCGCTGTAGGTTCTGAGACCTCACCGTCCACGCTGCTGGTCGCCGTGTTTCTACATTAGAAGGTTGAATGTGATAGTCGACCCTGGCTGCCTTATTCACTCCATAGTGATGCTACGCTGACAGCCAGACTAGCTTTTGGAGTCTGACTTGACTGCTGAAATATTTTGTTGTTTGTGCGTTCTTTTTGTTTGTAAAGCTGGAACGTTGAGGTGTTTGTGCCTGAGGCTGCTGTTACCGAGGAAACGGCGACTGCAGTTTTGTCCAAACACATTCATGTGTATGGCAGCAGAGCGGCAGGATGCTGTACTCGGCATGTTGCTTGGTGTCATCCTGGGTGTGTTAAAAACATTTTACCTTGAGCTCCGTGGCGTTATCATCAGTCAGAAAGGATTTCTCTCACACACAGAAATGTACCAGAGCGTGTGTGTGTGTCCAACCTTCACTGTGAACCCTTCTGGTGCCTTAAACATTCTTAATTTAAGGGGCAGCAGCAGCTCAGGAGGTAGAGCGAGCTGTCCAGTAATCAGAAGGTTGTAGGTTTGATCCCGGCTCCCGGCAGAGAATGCTGCTGTTGTGTCCTTGGGCCAGACACTCAACCCACCTTACTTGCTGGTGGTGGTCGGAGGGACTGATGGCGCCTGTGCTCGGAAGCCTTGCCTCTGTCAATGCGCCCCAGGGCAGCTGTGGCTACAATGTAGCTCATCACAACCAGCGTGTGAATGAATGAATGATGCACTGTAGTGTAAAGCACTTTGGAGTCCTCTGACTCTGAAAAGTGTTATACAAGTGCGGGTCACATCATTTATTTAATGCGTCTCTGTGACTATCTCTCCTAACACGCCATGTGACTGCTCAGATAAACATGGAGGCGGTTGTAGCACAGGTACTACTGCTGAGATAGTCTACTTTCTCCAAAGCCCCAGGCTGTAGCTTATCCCTCCACTTTATCTGCAAATGTGAAGCCAGAGAAACCTCATAATTAAATGTATTGAAGCTGCAGCTAGCATAAAACAAGCTACTTCCTTGATATATATTTGTTTTTGTTTTAGGGCTAAACCATGCAGGTACATTTGTGTCTGTCTCCTGCAGCAAGGGCCTGGGGAGCAGGAGTGGTCACGTGTCCAGCCTGACCTGTAACTCTGGCTTGTTCTCAACAGGATCAGATGCAGTTCAGACCAAAACTGTGTGGAGGTTCAACGCCATGTTGTCAGTAGCAAATGGGCCAGAATCTTCTCTAAATGGACTTCTATGGTCACAATCTTGGCCAAATAAAACAGCCTGAAAGAGTCCCATCTGTCATCTAAACTAAATGAGTGAAACAGAACGTGTGTGTGTGTGTGTGTGTGTGTGTGTGTGTGTGTGTGTGTGTGTGTGTGTGTGTCATCTGGGGTTGACCAAACTTTCTTGCTGATGGAAAACAAGCATGAAGATGAGCCCTACATTTAAAATGCATCAGATAGTTGAGTCCTGTGACTGCATGTGTGTGTGTGTGTGTGTGTTTGTGCTGGGGGGAGGGGTGCAGTTGAAACAACACACCCTTGAAAGACAAAGATCTACAACATGATGGACCTGATGGTTTGGTTTGACACTGCGAGGGCTGCTAAGATGGATTTGTTTCAGTGAAATTAGAGGAAAAGCAGCATGAGCAGCAGGAATGAGCCTCCTCCGTCATTGGCTATTTATAGAGGAGCACTACAGAGTCACAGGAGTCCCTGACCTCCCCCCACAGCTACTATTGATCTTCACACATTGATCTGTCCCCCCAATCCTCATCCACATAAACAACCTCTCGTGGAGGGCTCATTTTGCTCAGTTTTAGCTCACTTCTCTCCTTCTCGCATAAAACTGATAGACCTTAAGGTGCTGATGAGGAGGGGCTGCCTAAACGTATGAATCCTTTCATCTGGAGCACAAACAAACAAGGCAGCTAGCTGAGGGATTAACATGAGGGGGAGGGGATGAATACAGTAACATGGTTCTTCCACATGGTCCTCAAGGAAAATGCATCAGCTGAGGGACAAACAGCCAAAAGCTGCTCTCACCCTTGGGTTTGAAACCCTCAGATTTCACCGAGTTCACTGATCAGAAAAGAAAAGAAAAGATCATCAAACAGGCTGATAACAGCTCCTTTACCATGTGAGGCAAATCTAAAGAATGAGGAGGGATCACATTCCAAACTCTTGCAGTACAGGGGGGGTGGATGGGTGTGTGTGTGTGTGTGTGTGTGTGTGTGTGTGTGTGTGTGTGTGTGTGTGTGTGTGGGGGGGGGGGGGGGGGGGGGGGGTGTTGGTGAAAACTGACTAACAAGTTGTCTTTTTTTTACTTTATTCTACTTCCTACAATCAACATCAGTGAAGCAGCACAAAGACAGAAGCAATCAACAGCTGCTAAAATCAACCCGCTACACCAGTGAGCACACAAAAAAGTCACACGCCACACATCAGCACGACTCGCTCATGTCAACACAGCACGTGATTGGACAGAGCAACATAAAAGCTGCTCATTAGCATACTCTGATAATTATTAACCATTATTATTATTATTAACAAGGTGCAGAACCACACCAATAACACTGAAAACACGTCTCTGGACTTTTTACATGACTTAGAGTTTGGAGATTATAACATTTTCTCCAGAATCCCACAAAAGTAACGGAAGTGTTTTAAATAAAATACGACTGAGATAAAAAAGATCAACCACCTGAATGAGATGACCAAACTAAACCCAAAAACATGAACCAGAGCTCTGCGGAGCCACTCGCACACCACCACACCCCCTCTCATTCAGACCCATTTATGGTTCTGTAACAAAAAGACGTTTACCTTCCCATGTATCCATCTCATGCTTCTCCCAGTCTGCCTGGACCCCATTCAAGCAGAAAAGCAGCTGAAGAAGAACGAGCTCGAGCTCCTCATGACGTTTCGTAAATCTCCCTCTGCTCTCTCTCCCAGCAACCTCTTTCTCCCACAGCCTGGCTCTCTCTGGCCACGACCGGAGCCCAACACCACTGGTCACTTTATGGCCTGGTCACATGACCCAGAGAGTTCAAGCCCCTGAGGTCACCACTTGGCCCGAGGTCCAATGACAGCTAGGGTTATCTGAGTGGAACTGATAGTCCTATTTTCTCTGGCGCTCAACAATAACCCCCACCTCCCAACCCCTCACACAAATTAGCTCCCCCAGCCATGCTGCTGGTCTTTCTGAGGAGGACCAAAGTGCATGCCCAAGCATAAACACACACACACACACACATTAGCTAATTGAGCCACTTAGCGAGGAGCTAAAGCTAAAGTTTCAGAGTGTGGTTTTTACAAACTGAGCACCAGTGATCAGACTGGTCGAGATGCACCGATACTGGTTCTGTGGGTCAAGACCAACTCTTCCAGCTGCTGATCTCTCAGAAGAAACTACAACTAATGGAAAGTTAGTCTCATAGAAAACCATGTGGTATTTCAGTTTGTCTTTTTTTAATAACTCTGCATTTTTCTGTCAACATGGGGTGTTGTGTGTACATTAATGAGGAAAAAAATGAATGTAATTGATTTTAGCAAACAGCTGCAATATAACATTGATGGGAGTCTGAAAACTTTCCGAATCCACTGTAAATCATTTAGATGTTACACAGTGTTTTAACTATAACACTGTTAGTAGAGAAAGCAGGAATGTGGCCATAATTCCACATTTTTACGGTGATAAATGCCAAGGCCTAGCCTACTAATGTTATTTTTAAAAATAAAGCCCAGCCTATCAGGGGATGATAGGCACAGTCAGCAAAAACTTGTCTCTGTTAAAAGTACAGAGCCCTGAAATGGTTAAAGGTCAACTTCACTGACCTGTATACAGCTTCTGATAGAAAATAGACGGTGAAACGCTAGGATTTGAAAAGCCTGAAAGATCTACGTCACACTGTCACTGTAACATTTATGGACTCACCCATCATAACCAAGAGGGAATCCGAGGACCCCAGACCTTAAGTGACAAAAATTGCAGTTCCACCCTCATCCACTAGGGGCTGGCACCAGAAATGAGCAAATTCTCATTAAAAATGCCAACTTCACAGCAGAAATAAACATGTTTACAGCCTGTTTCAAAAAACCATTTTAAGTTTAATAGGTCTAGTTTACAGTCCTGACAACTCTGAGGGGGGTGAATTTTTTTACGTCTTCCATTTAGGTGTAATTAAATGCTTGAAATTATGATTAATTAGATTTGATTGACAGATAGCATGAGCATCAGAGCTAGCGGCTAGCTCCAGGGAAGGCCTCAGCCTCACGTTAATAGATGCGGTCATTTCGACTCTCTAGTTGTGTTTTCTGCATGTTCATGTTTGGATGTTAATCATGGAATTATTTGGACAAAGAGGGCAAGCTGTGGTATTGATTGCACCAAGAGACCATCCAAGAAGTCTCTGCTTAATTTTTATCAGTAAGTAAAAATATATTTCTGTACTTTATTTCTATGGTTGAATGGGGGAAAATCTTGTGCGTTGAACGTAACACTGTTTGGTCAAAGATGGGTTGACGTGTTGGTGGGGCAGGCTGGGTACCAAAACTCAAGCTAGGTAAGTTGGCAAAGGATAGCGTAGGTTTCCGGGCACCACTGGTCCATTGCGATAAGAGATGCTTTCGAGACTGCTTGTTCCCGAGCGGTAAGTCTGCGTTGTTTGTGTGTTCATGTGCATGCGTGAGTGTGCGTATGCTTGTTAACGACTTATTTTCCTGACTGAGAAACTCTAAGAGCGCGGGGGGTGGGGGGTGCTGTCAATAATTGCCTCAGTGCCACTCTCTCAGTCCTCCAGGCAATGCTTTTTTCAAAGTATTTTTCTAACAAGAAGTGTGGATGAAATAAGTCCCCACCCATGGTGTTACACACCCTTTAATTTGAGGGTATTTACATCCAAATCAGGTGAACAGTGTAGGAATTACAACAGTTTGCATATGTGCCTCCATCACCAGACGCTGGGTTTCATCCTAGGGCCGTGCGAATATATAGTCTGGCCATGACCCATTGATGGCTCTCAGTCGAGGGGCGGGATCTACGGTTGACGTGACGTAATCACAGCGACGGAAAAGCGGGAGGCATTAATGGCGTCTAACATCAATGATTTCTGTCATTTTTGTATGAAAAACATGCGAATATCAGGTGTACTGGGACATTGCACTACTTTGTTTGATAAAAATAAGAAGCCGCTAAGTATAGCCGACAGACTTACGCACGTTGGAGTCTAAATAATCCAATGTTGATGACAAAGCCGTTACAAACGAACGTGGTTCCTGCGCTGCTGCCATGTTGTTTGTGTTCACGGTCGCAGCTCTGACGTCATCGGCTACTCCCGCTCTGTGATTGGCCCACAATATAGAGCGCTGTGATTGGCCCAACCAAAACTATAGCGAGCTATGATTGGACAGCCACAGCAGTGGATCGGGCTGCGAGAGTTCCAATGAAGCGTGTCTAGACCAAACTGCAAGGCAAGAATTTGGTCTAGTTCACTAGCAGTGGCGGCTCGTCCATAGGGGGCGCCGCCCCACCAGTCTCACAGGAAGGAGAAGAAGAAGATAGGAATCACAAAATATATTTAAAAAAACATAAAAAGTAAACTAAACAATCTATACACCATATGGACTAAGTGCTGTGTGTAATCTGTGTTTAATTGTAGTTTAATAATGTTCTTTTTACTTTTAACACGGCCAAATCGTTGACGTACTTGTCACGTGTCCTCTCGCGGGCGCAGCAATCTTTACCATTGACTTAACATGGGCTAACTGGCGCATGCGCACTGGATCCCCAAACCATCCACAATGAGAAAGATTAGGAGAGCCTTTGGGCGCATTGTTTAGCGATCGTCACCAGGTGACTTCTGCTCAGACCAGGAGGAGGAGTTCGCTCATTGGTCAGGTTGTTCACCCCGCCCAGAGGGCCAATCGAATTGCTTGTTGTTGAGTTTTTTTCAGCTGGTATTGACCAATCACAGGGAGAGAATCCACGTAAACAGGAAAATGATGGAATGCATCAAACACTCGAGCAGATAAAACAGTCCGATCAGCTCAGCTTTTACGTTGGGATATAGGATTTCACGAACTGAGTGGATTGTATTTACTACACCACGGATTATGACCATAACCTGCAGGTAAGCCTGATTTTAGCTTTTGGCTTCAGGAAATTATCTTGCTGCTGCGTTAGCAGTGGGCACTGTTCCATAAGCTTTGAACTAAGAGTGGTACTTCTATTCTTGTTTGTGAGTCTGGGCTTTAATCCAAACGCCTGCTTCTGTGGATATCTTGCATTGTGTCACTGTGTGTTTTTCTGGATACGTGTAGCATCTATTTTACGGCCTCACGTTTATTTACAGCTTATTGGGTGTTGGTAGAAAGTGGATTCTATTGATTAGATTAACCTATTCCCCTTAAGTGTGTGTGCAGTTTTTTGTGTAATATATGGGTGAATGGATGAATATTAAGCATGTTTTTGTCAAAAACTTACTTAATATTCAAAAACTTTTTGAACAAATTTGTTGCCGAAGTGCTCCTGCTATTGTGACTGTCAGTTTTGTGACGCTGATGCATAAGAATCACAGGTAATTTGGCGTCCCCTAGTGGTGATATGTGGTTAGCGCCCCACCCAAAAAAAAGTCACCAGCCGCCACTGTTCACTAGGCTAACTGTCTTCAGTTCCTGCTTGTTCTTGGAGCATTTTCCCTTCAGTCTGGTCTTCAGCAAGTGAAATGCTCAATCACATTCAGGTCAGGTGGTAGACTTGGCCATTGGACAACATTCCACTTCTTTGCCTTAAAAAACTCTTTGGTTGCTTTTGCAGTATTCTTTGGGTCATTGTCCATCTGCACTGTAAAGCACCGTCCAATGAGTTCTGAAGCATTTGACTGAATATGAGCAGATAAAGTTGCCTGAAACACTTCAGAATTCATCCTGCTGCTTTTGTCAGCAGTCACATCATCAATAAATAAATACAAAAGAACCAGTTCCATTGGCAGCCCACACCATGACACTACCACCATGTTTCACTGATGAGGTGGTATGAAGAAGAAACAATATTTTATATATTGCCTCTCAAGATAAAAATCACAAGGTGCTTCACAAGAACAAAAATAAAAAATAAAAAAGTAAAGAAATTTAAAAAAATATTTAAAAATATAAAAAATGGGAAAATAAAAAATTGTGAGTAAAATGAAAAAGAAAATGAATAATAAAAGTGTAATCAGTGGATCCTGGGAAAGGCAGAATTGGTAGAAACAGTAGCATGAAGAGAAGCTAGTGATGAAGAATCAGCATGAGGTCAGCCTGAACAGGTGAGTGTTCAGCTGCTTTTTAAAGGAGACCACTGAGTCCACTGATCTCAGGCTCAAGGGGAGAGAGTTCCAGAGTCTGGGGGCCACAGCAGTAAATGATCTGTCACCTTTGGTCTTTAGCCTGGTGTGCTGCACAACCAGTAGTCTTTGATCACTGGACCTCAGGGACCTGCTGGGGGTGTAGGGACTGAGAAGATCACCAATGTATGATGGTGCTTGTCCATGTAAGGCCCTAAAAACCAGAACCAGGATCTTGAAAAGAACCCTGAAGTTAACCAGCAGCCAGTGAAGCTGGAAGAGGAGCGGGGTGACGTGGGTGTGTTTGGAGGACTTGGTCAGCAGCCTAGCACAGGCATTCTGGACCACCTGTAGACGGTTCATGGAGGTTCTGCTCAGACACATGAAAAACGATCATGCTTAGGATCATGAGCAGTTCCTTTCCTTCTCCATACTCTTCTCTTCCCATCACTCTGGTCCAAGTTGATCTTGGTCTCATAGGATGTTTTTCCAGAACTCTGAAGGCTTGTTTAGATGACGTTTGGCAAACTCTAATCTGGTCTTCCTGTTTTTGAGGCTCACCAATGGTTTACATCTTGTGGTAAACCCTCTGTATGCACTCTGGTGAAGTCTTCTCTTGATTGTTGACTTTGACACACACACACCTACTTCCTGGAGTGTGTTCTTGATCTGGCCACCTGTTGTGAAGGGTGTTTTCTTCACCAGGGAAAGAACTCTTTGGTCATCCACCACAGTTGTTTTCCGTGGTCATACGGATCTCTTAGTTTTGCTGAGTTCCCAGGTGCGTTCCTTCATTTAAAAGGAGTCATCACCTGAAATTTTCACTTTTCCACTTGAAAAAATGTCTATAATGGCTTCCTAATGATTTTTCACTGGCTGAGAAGCCGATATTTAACATTGAAGCGTTTGTTTAATCTTGCCTTCTTCAACCAGCTCACATGCACCCCACGAGCACGCGCACTCCAAAACGAGATTAGCCTATATGCTGACACAAAGGCTGAATATAAACAAATATGAACCAGCAGTGAACAAACCAGAACAACAAAGCTCATTTCATAACGTGAAACGCATAAATGATGTCTTACCGTTGACGACTCATGTTATAATCCGTGTTATGGGAGACAAAACTCCGATCGGTTTGTGTATTCCATCTTCACAACAGCATAAGAGCCGATGCCTGGCTGTTAGCTTGCTTTGTCCCAACTCAACAACAAGCGAGGGCGCCTTTCCGCACGAGGCGAGGGCTCATAAATACACGGTTGGATCCCGTAGGTCACTGCCAGGTCGGGTTCAGTTATAACCTTTGTTATTTTGGAGCGAGACGCTGAAGCTGCTTCCTGCTTCCTTCCACCAATCAACGCGCTCCTCAGTCCTGCGCGTGACTGACACAGCCGAAATATCGCGTGTGATCTCGCGAGAAAATATGCCCTTTACAAAAAAGGATCAGAAAAGCACATTTTTAATTTATTTTTCCCAATACAATTTATTTTAATGGTCTAAAAGACTATAATAGGATGTAGATATCCACAGTATTATAGGTGATGACTCCTTTAAGAATGTTCCAAACTGTTGTTTTGGCCAAGCCTAATGTGTTTGCTATCTCTCTGATGGGCTTGTTTTGTTTTTTCAGCCTAATGATGGCTTGCTTTACTGGTTCTTTGGTTGTGTATTTATACATATAAATGTTACTGTGTCATCTTGTTTTTTGTTTGAAATTATCTCGATATTTTTAAAACATCAAGATATCACCCAGCCCTAGTGGAGATAAAACATAATCACTGCAAAGCAAACAGAGTCAGTGGGAGTTGTGTTGCTGTTAGCCAGTCACAAGTTAGATGTCCAAATATCAGGAAATAAGATCCTGCTGTCTGAAGCTCAAGTCTGATCTGACTCACTTCTAGTTCCTAAAACAGGCGCACCAGAGCTCTATTTCCCCAGAGTTTAACTTAAAAGGCATTAATTCCTACTAGAGACCACTGCAAATGTATTAAAATATGAGTAAAGTTGATATTTAATTCTAGAAGTGATTGAAAATGTCAAGAATAAACTTGGTGAGAGGGGGTTTAGTGCTGCATTAACATGTTTTGTATCAACCATAAAAGTATTATAACTTTAAACAAAAGTCATAATAAGTGCCCTTTAAATAATGGTCATTGCATTGTGAATTCTGTGGCTACTGAGTTGTTGAATTGTTTTTCACTCATGCTTTTAGGTTAGTAAACATGTTCAGAAGGGAAATGCTGAATTCAGAAAAATAAAGACTGAAAAATTAGAATTTGGGAAAAAAATAAAACAGATTTCATAGACCCCCTTTTTAACTGGAGTTGGTGGACTTTTATATAAACAATATTATACGATCACTGTTTCAACACAGCGCACACTGACAGCGGGGCTTTCTGAGCGGTGGACCGGCTAATACCAGTCCTAGCTGGTTGAGCTGAACACTGGTCAGCACCGGTCACCAGATGATTGCTCAATGCTTCCCAACAAAGGATCTACTTCCTGATGTTTCTCACTGCTTCATAAGACATCAACAGTTGGCAGTAATATCAAATCACATGAAGAAAGGCTAGAATTTATTCTTAAGAAATATTTTAAACTGTTTAAAATGTTTTTTGTTTACTTTTACAAAGTAAAATAAGATAAATCTATTTTATTGAAATCTAAATTTCAAAAGCAGCTTTTAAAAAACTAAAACCTGGCTGTAGCTTTAGAAGGCATAACACATTCTGTATAAAGCTTTTTATTATATAGATCCTGGAGGGCTGCTACCCAGCATGTTAGTCATTTCCCTGCTCACACACACATCTATTGCAGTGGTTGAATCACCTGTTTAGCAGGTCATCAAACTCAGGTGAGCAGGAAAACAACTAAAACATGCTGGACAGCAGCTCTCCAGGACCAGGATTGGTTTTTGCTGCACAGATTCCTCTGATACAGAACGGTGTTAACTAAATGTATCTGAAGGTGCATCAATCTACCACATATTCATTTTTAGGTTTGAATCAAGACTTAAAAACAATGTTGTTACATGTCAGCACACTGTTTAATGTACAGAGGGCGTTTTGTGTGTTGTTACTAAGTGGAATAAAAATGAGAGCAAGACTTTATTGGTTTTCCAGTTTCAACAATTAGAAATCCAAATAGTCCAGAAGGAGTTTTTCGGCTCCATATTTATTCAGTTTTAATGATAATTGTACCTGAGGGTTCTGGTTCAGGGTTGAATGAGTAAACTTTAATATAACTTGGATGGTTATTGTTCAGTGTTCATTTCTTTGACAAAATATTTTCATTTTTTTCGTGACAAATTAATTTTTGTGAACGAAAACTAAAAAATATACTTCTGTGAAGACTAAATTATGACAAATATTGATCAATGAAGAATAAAAAACAACAAAAACTGAGAGCAACAAAAATCCAATTAGAAAACAGAAAAGATGGGAGGAACAGACAAAACAACCAATCAGCAAATGGAACAGGCGGGATAGACGAGAAAAGATCCAATCACAGTCCGGAGCCAGGCGCTGTTTGAACAAGCTGCCCGGTAACCACGGACATCATATATTGATGAAGACTAGTGTGTACGATGTAAACTCTACTTCTCTAAACACAGGCTGTTCAGGATGCTTCTACATAGGTAGGAATTATTTATAACTTTTACACACTTTGGAATGGATGACACGTCCTCTTAAATAGAATCCATCTGTTGAAGACAGCTGGCCAATTTAAACCAGAGACGCGCCAACTCTAAAACCAACTCATGTTTTTGATGAAAGGATTACTGAAGCATCAGCATCTGAATCACGGAGCAAACGGAACCGGAACCAGAACCTCCATCTTCAAAGGAGGGATTCACACTTATGGTTCTGCATCCCTCCCAACGGTCAGGACATTCATGGAGCAAGAGTTAAACGACCAATGAAAATGTGATTTTAAAGCTAGCGCTGAAGATGAATCAGCTGCATGAACACCAGCATAAACACATAATCTGTGTAGAAAAGCTGAAGTGACTTCAGAAAGAGCATGGATCAGCCAGACTGGAGACGTGTGCTGAAACCAAAGACTGTATATATAACGTGTGCTGAAACATGTGAAGCTCTGAGAACAGAAGCAGCTGAAACACTGAACACATGTGGAAAAGGACACGGCTCTTTTTCTACCTGGAGACTCACCCTGAAGGAAAGATGTCATTAAAATGTGGGAAATACAGATTGTGGTGCTGCGGAGGAGCTGCAGGTTTCTTACCATCCAGCGGGTTCTCTTCCTTCATCCCCTCCAGAGCTCTGCCTAGCAGCCCTGGTGAGAAGCCTCCAGCGGTCCAGCCACACCTTAAAGTCTACTGCCTGACATGACTGCTCTCCACCCAACCCAAACCTCACACTACACCGGACCAGCCTGTCCTGGTCACCCAACCAGCTCTCTGGTCCACCCTCTCTGTAGCTCCACCCTGCAGCCTCCCCTGGCGGCCCTCCCCCCACGTGAATGCTAACGACTGCACTGAACAACATGTAAGAAGCTTTTCACATTCAGAGAGATGGTTGGTGGTGAGGGAGGGAGATGGACACCTGAAGGCAGCAGGTAAACCCCCACCCTACAGCTTCAACCTTCACATCCACCAGGATGTAGAAGAACCCAGGGCTCATCTGAAGAAATCAGGTTAAACAAATAAATAAAAAAACATGTTTTAATCCAGATATGCGCTCAACTTTAGTTTTGATGATTGGGGACGTTCTCAAAAGCTTGTGCTGATAGACCTCTGCCCCCATTCCTTTCCTGTTGCTTTTTTCTAGTGTTGTTGCTGATTTAGCATCAACGTGGTGTGGGTGGTTTTCTACTCTCATCCTGATCGGAGACATAAAGTCAAAATTTAGGAACTAAACTTCAAGTATGAAGTCAAACAGAATCATCATCTTCACCAATATTCATGTTGGTTTGTTCTGATACAGCAGAATAAAGACGTGTGGAAAAGAAGTGACATTCCCAAACTAACGTTCCCTCGACACCAACAGTCAGCTTTGTTGACACACTTTCATTGGTTTCTGGTACTGAAAGGAAACTTGAGCTGGGTGTGGTGGTGTGTGTGTGTGTGTGTGTGTGTGTGTGTGTGTGTGTGTGTGTGTGTGTGTGTGTGTGTGTGTGTGTGTGTGTGTCATATGCTACCTTTGACCTTAGCACCTTTCCTTCTAACAAACAACGGTAAATGGTGTGATCAGCCATGTTGCCTTTAACCTTGAAGTGTGATGCAGCGGGACTCCAGTATATGCTGTCATCAGGTGTGTGTGTGCATGTGTGTGTGCGATTACTTCACGTGATTTTAGTTCATGGTAACCTGTTTTACATAATTTTTTACTATATTGTTGTTCTGGAGATCTCAGGTAAACCCATTAACCCATGTTTACGAGGTAAACGAGCAGGTGTGTATCTGTATCAGGTACATGAAGGTTTCCTGTAAAACTCTAAACTACAGACAGCTCTGAGGGTCAAAACAACACAACTGATCCAAATACTGAAGGATTTTCACCTGTGACAATGAAACCATGTACTTTCTAAGGGTTCCTGACTTTGTTTAGCTTTTTTTATTTGATATGATTAAAAACCTAGAGCTGTTGGTTAAACTCTGATGAGCTGTTTTGTGATGCGTTTTTAGCATCTCTCTGAACAAAGGACATTTCTTTTGTTCAAGCACACCCCCCACACACACACACACACACACCATCACAAACCTCTTCATTCTTCAGACAAAACCCTTCCATATAAACATATTCTCTTTTTACAGTCAACTAGTCTAATAAGGAATGCCACCAGTTTGCCACAACACTGAGGCGGCATCTGGGAGCATCTGGTCATTTCAAAGTGGTCAGACCTTGGCGGTAATGTGGCGCAATCAAGTCATTTTTACAAAAGATTACACGATAAAGGGGGTATGGGGGTGGTCTCTGCCCTGCCGCAAACTTCCGTGTATCTTGGACACAACTTGATTTTTATTGCGATTGAAGCCACACTCCTTACATTTTTTTCACAAGCTCCTAAAGGTGACTGTCCTCCACAGTCCCCGTGAACTGTCAGGTGATCTGAGCTCCAGCTCTAACAGAGAGAAGCTCCTGGAGCTCTGCATCGCTCCAGTTTACCAACTCAGCTGGTCCTGTTTAAAAAAGTGAAACTTATGTCCGTCTTTACTTTCCCACGTGGTCATGACACCTCCCTCTGTTGCACCAAGGCATAATCTGCATTCACAAGACCGGCCTTGTGGCAATATTACTACCAAGCTTGGCGGCACAAATGCCGCAAAAGTTCCGTAACGCCATGCCGCGTTCAGAAGACACACCATGGCGGCAATATTACGCTGATTTTCTGGCATGGTATGTCTTATAAAAAGGGCTAAAGTAAAATGTTCCACCACTCAGAACCTCCAGAACAACCTTTAAACAGGTCATCATGTCATTATTGATTTAACTAAACCAGATCAAAACACACCAAAGCACACCATTGTTTTTCTTGTGACATTACCAATAGGTTTGATGTGTCACATGACCCTTCTTCAAAATGGCCACCATGGTCACCACCCATCTTGAAAAGTTTGCCCCCTCACAAATACTAATGCGCCACAAACAGGACGTTAATATCACCAACCATTCCCATTTTATTAAGGTGTATCCATATAAATGGCCCACCCTGTATTTTCCTCCACAGCACCAAGATTACCACACTGTACGCCAGTAAAATGTATTCAGACTGTGGTGCGTACATTTAACGAAGCTTTGAATCAGTAAAAAATGATTAGAGGAATTTAATGAATTGAAGCCCTACCGAGGAGCTTTTTCAGGTCTGACTGGAATATGGGAGACTTGCGCTTATAAACTGTAGCTGTCTGTTGTTTCTTAACAAGTTGAAACTACCTCCTCCCTACCCCCCCGATGAGTTGTTGATGTCATTAGGAGCTATTGTGTAAGAATGGTTGTTTTGATTAGGTGCAAGAGGGTGTGACCTAGATTGAAACTGTTTAAGAATTACCTGAGGCATCCTCCTCTGTTTAATGTAGGTCTTTCCCATTTGACATAAATAGCTTCCTTCACTCTTCTCTCAAACCATCTATATTCTCTGTCTAGAATGCGTACATTGTCATTTTCAAAAATGTGTCCCTCATCAGTAAACCAAACTATTGCCCTAAAAATAACTGACGTCATTTTTTTAAACACATGTAAACGAGTTAGTTTGGCTGAAGGCAAATTGGTTCCAATTGAGCTGAAGCATCCAGAAAATCCCATTGGAGCCCGACTTCCTCTGCATGTAAACGGCTCTGGCGAGCTGATGTTGGCTGGACACTCACCTTCTGGAAATGATGAGACCGCCAAAGTGGTCTTCTGATAACATCATTGCCACATTGTAACATGGGTAACACCATCTTACGGTACAGTGCATACCAAACAAGTTGTGCTGCAAAGCTGTTGTTGTCTATTCTGTCGGCCATTGTGCATATCCTGTTTATACTCAGTCTGCTTACTATTTGTGTTGCTATAAGCTAACCAAAATAATAATGACATGAAAGTCTCTAATAGGGCTTCCACACTAGCTTCTTCTGGTCATTGAATGCCACATTTTACATCACGAAGCAGCTCTCATCCTTCGAATGGATTAAATTATGATGTACTTTTACAGAAATAAACTTTTTATGTTATTACTGTTACTGTGGATGCTTTATGGCGCTGATCAGTGACATCACTCACTGCCGAAGCAGTTGCGATATGCTGACATCTGTGCAAAGTCCTGAAAGGGCTGAATTTGTATGGCGACACAGCAGCTGAGTGGACCGAGCCATCAAATCTCCAGGTCCCAGAATTTACCCTGAAGTTTCGGTATGGAAACACACCTCATGTTCGTTATTTGTCAGGACTTGCAGCTCATTCTGAGAAAGCTACAGTACATAGTTTAAAACTTTAAAGTAACCTAAAAATGCTTAAATGTGACAATCTGTGTGTGTGTTTGTATGTATACAGTATGTGTTCTGTGATGTGAACATCCGTCGAACAAGACGGAGAGTGCAAGCTTGTGACCGGCTTCTTTTAAATTCGTCAACAGAACCACTATTGACCCCTCAAAAAAATAAAAACTGTGCAGAAGATGTCTAGCGGCAGACACGGAGCAGCTTGAAGAGTACCTCGCGGAAAACCTCTAAAAATATGAACGTTTTATTCACCCATGACTGGAGGAGTATAAAGATATGCAGCAAGCGTTTTATTTGTGGAAGGAAATGATGGGAAACGTGGGTGGCGAGCACATACAGAGGAGGAGAATGAGGGACAAATTTGTCCGTGTTAAAAAGTCTCTGAAATACAAAAAACACAATATAAACACAATAGTAAATGCACTATTTTGGACTGGCTACATGACGGGATACCCCAGAAAAGCGCTACGCCCTGTGTTGTCCTGGTGGGGAATTGCTTTGCAACACTTACCAAATAATGTGTAGTGATGTCACTGATCAGCACAAAAAAGCATCCACAATAACAACATTAAGTGTTATTTTGTCGTAGTACAGCATAATTTAATCCATTCAGTGGACGAGAGCAGCTACGTGATTTAAAATATGGCATTCAATGACCAGAAGAAGCTGTTTCTTACGGCGTTTTGTGAAACAAGTTCCATGAATTGGGTTGTTGTGAGGGAATTCCACCGTGGTTTCCAGTGTTGGGAGTTTAGTAACAGCAATTTTAAAGCAGCACGATCGGTGCTTATTTTTTTTGCTTCCATTCTGCTTCACAAGCAACTCTTCTAATTTCACTACTGCCAGTTCTTTTGAATGGCATCTGCTGATGTCACCAGTTACAACCAATTAGCGTGAGTTAACCAAAAGTTCCGCTCAGCTACTTAGCCAGGCCATTTCAAGTTCCTACCCTTGATCAGGTACCGGAGGTGCTTGAAAATGGCCGTTCGGCCGGCCCGGTGAAGTGGAGACACACTTGCTGGGAAGTTTCGGTAAATTTACCCTGAAGTTCCAGTAATGAAAATGCACCTAACACTGCAGAACAGCTTATTTGGTACGCACTGTACTGTTTGATGGTGTTACATGTGTTACATTGTGGCGATATTATCAGAAGACCACTTCCATGGTCTCGTCATTTCCAGAAGATGAGTGTCCAACCGATATCAGCTCGACTGAGCCGTTTGTATGCAGAAGAAGTTGGGCTCCAACCCATTATCTGAGTGCTTCAGCTTGATTGGAACCAGTTCGCTTTCAGACAAACTAATGCATTTACATGTGTTTTAAAAAATGACGTCAGTCTATTTAGGGCAATAGTTTGGATTTCTGATGTGCATGTAAACACACTGATTGAGTAGATCAGTAAGGACTGCCTTCCCCCTAAATTACTGCGTGAGGTCCTCCCAGTGGTGGCCCCTGCGGTTCTGTATATTGTTAATTCTAGCTTCTCCTCAGGTGTTTCCATTGGCATTTAAGAATGCGGTCTTTCAGCCACTGTTAAAGAAACCTGGCCTAGATCAGTCTGTGACAATTTCTGCCCAATTTCCAGATTTCCATTCATCTCAAACGTCATAAAGAAGATAGTTCTTACTCAGCTCACTTCCAACTTGGATGACCATGAGCTTCTAGACCTGTTTCAGGTTTTAGACCCAATTACATCACTGAATCAGCCCACACTCGGGTTCTCAATGATATTCTGATTTTAACTGACTCTGGCCCTTACGTCCTACTGCTGTTACTAGACCTGTCCATGGCATTTGACACAATAGACCACACCATCCTACTTGATAGGTTTGAGTCATGGTTGGGTTTGAATGGTATCGCTCTCGCCTGGTTCAGATCATACTTAATCGATCGACATTCTAGTGTCCATATTGAAGACTGCTCCCCTCCCAATGTGCCACTCCCATAGGGAGTGCCTCAGGGTTATATCCTTGGTCCTCTTCTTTTTTGATCCACATGCTCCCACTCAGAAAGATCTTAGCCAAACACAGGGTGAACTACCATATCTACGAAGATGATTCCCAGATTTACGTGCAACTGAATCAACAACTACCCTTTCCGAGTTCTTGCCTTCACTAATGGCACTTACACACTAGCATCGGCTCTACGCGGCTTTGCTGGCCCCAGTCGGGCCGCGTTGGTTTCACACTGCCTTAGGGATGCGGACGTAGTTGAGCACATAGTCGTTCTCCAAAATCAGCGCGAAAAATTGGCGCGAAGATATCAGTCATGTCATCAGCGCATCTCCGAGCATGTGGGCAGGTCAAAGGACCGCGGAGAAGTCCGCTGTGTTTTCCTCACAAAGGCGTTCTGAGCAGCCTTGTGCTTTGGAGACTTTTTGCCCTCTGATATTTCATCCTGCTTTGCTGAGTGTGGCAGCACTGTGTGTGTGTGTGTGTGTGTGTGTGTGTGTGTGTGTGTGTGTGTGTGTGTGTGTGTGTGTGTGTGTGTGTGCGCACTCCTCACAGCAGAGACAGAGAAAAACAGCTTCAGTCAGAGGCTCGTTAGGTCCTCTGCATCCAGAGTGATAATGAAGCGCGCATGCAGGAATCCCCCACTGGCTGATTCTATCTGCTAATCAGAGGCCCCTTTAGAAGAGCCGATTTAAAGTCAGGCATCTCCGCGGGCAGCCCACTGCTTTGGAAGCCGGCGAAGGACCCCAATCCAAAACACAGAGGAGTGTTTTCTTCTGAGTAAAAGGTAAGGCTTCTCTTTTGGTGTTTTAAAACCCTACAGCTGTATATTTAGTGTGAATTTAAAGTAAAATATGAAATAATACTTCGCTGAGTGAAAGAAAAAAACGAGCCGTAAGAACCGCCGGTAACCGGCAGAATGCTGCTAATGTTCGCTAGCTTGTTGTCAACTTTACTGTCTTAAACTATCAGCTGCTTGTTTAACATATTAGCTCCAGGTTTATAGATTAAATTGTTTTCCTGTATGGAAGTTGGAGAAATTCACTCTGAGCGCGGAGGAGAGGAGGCGGGCGGGTGGGCGGACGGATGGAGCGTGCCTTCTCTCATGCAGCCCCAAAACTCTGGAAATCTCTCCTGGTCCACGTGAGTATGTCTCCTGCCCTCAGCAGGTTTAAGTCTGCTCTCAATACACACTTTCAGTATTGCCTTCCCTCAGTGATCCACTCTTCCAATAACTGCATGACTCCTGTGTGCTTTGCTTCACTGTCCTGCCCGTTCTTGGGCTGATTTCCATCTCCGCTTAGTCATAATTTCCATCCAGTTGTACCATTAGCTGTGTTTTGTGGTATCTCTAGCCCTCTCTGGTTTAATTTGTGTAATTTTTAATTGGCCATGTCTTTGTTTACCTCTTGGCATTGTGTATTTATACCTTTTGTTTGACTGTTTACTTTATATTATTCTTTTCTCTACCCATGTATTTTTATGCTTGCCTTTGAGTTTCTTAAACAATTCTTGGGTCTCTTTTCTGCAATATGTCATTTTTGGGTCCGAGCCTCTTTTATTGTACAGCGCTTTGGTTAGCTGCCATAATATTCTTAAATTATGATATATAAATAAATTGGTATTGTATGGTATGGTATAAGAGGAGGTCAAAGGTGAGACAAAAACTTTATCAATAGGTTGAGAAGAGGAGGGACTTCCCACAAAGTTTCAGGAATTTCTCTCTACTGGTTTCACCAGGTTTCAGACATGTTCTGTAGGACTTTTCTTTTCATCTCTGAGATCTTTGACTTTTGCTGATTAAATTAACATCTCACACATGTCTGTGTGTCAGAACTATCAGAAGGTATGCGAAGGAATCAGCAGGGACAGATGCATGTGTGCGTGTCTACATGATATTTTCATGTTTCTAATGTTCTTATAAGCCATATTAGCAGACAAATACACTTCCTTTATGAAAATGTATGTTTGTTTCTGCAACAATGAGCTGATTTTTAAACCAGAATTTCCCTACTAAAGACATTAAAGGAATTTTCTATTTTATTTTATTCTAAAAATCCAAAACCATGATAAATACTGTCTAGAACGTTCCACAGAAACATTCCTCTGTACTTTCCTGCATGGTTTTCTCACATTTTTGATCCAAATCACCAAAATGATGACTGTGGTGCTCTCTCAGCCCAGAGATTTGAGCATGGTTTGGTAGTCACTCATGCAGCTTCTTCTGTTTCTCTCACTTAGAGCATAAATGCCTTCTAATTATGTATTTTTTCACTCACATGTTTATAACTTCCTCCCTCACATCACAATGATGTGCTCTGTTTAGTGTGTGAGCAGAATGTGTGAGTTTTGAAATTGTGTTTAGAGCCAGCGAACAATGGACTTTCATATAAATCCATAAATGAATAAATTAAATACTTATCATGTTAATTAATGCATTAATGTGACAATAATGCTTTAAACCTTTCAGCCCAGATGAAAACAACCAGTCTCCAAACATTTAGCTTTCACATTCAAAGCTGTAATACTGCAGCCCCTCGTGGTGCAGCTGCTTCCTGCTGGGTGACCCTCAGCAGGCCCGACGTACGCAGAACTCTACAGGCAAAGACGCCTCAGCTGTTCTGAAACAGAAAACATTTAGAAGCACCAACAGACACCAATAATCAGTCCTCCAACAACGCAGACAACCAGACAAAATCCATACCTCAATAAAAACCACATGACACTCAACTGTTACTGAGCCTAAATGCCACTGAGCCATGCTCAGCATGTGACAGGTCTGGACTAACGAGACTAGGATTAAATTATTACAGGACAACACACGTCTGTATTCAAATAACCCGATATCCGACGTCTGTTTTTCTCAGGAGATGAACTGGACTCATTTTCTCTTCACTCTGATCATTTACTGGAATGTGATTTTGTTTTAAAGGGAGATATTTAATAATTTTCCATAAATATAGAAAACACAGGCTGCAGACTTAAATGTTTAAATTTGATCAGAAAAAGTTTTTTTTTTCTCGACATACGACTTTGGTCTTTTGTTGGTCCTGGAAAGAAAATATCAAACAATGCCTTTCGTTTAATGATTAACCAGCTATAGTTTTATAGTTTGTATGGAACATTTGATACACATCTTCTTTCTTTCCAGCTGTTTGCAGAGCCAGAAAGACAAAATGTGCTAAAAGTCTACCAGTTTTATCTGTAAGGCTTCTTATTTAACTCATTATCATCATGCATACAGACCATGTTTGAGGAGGTTTAGGAGATGTGTCACTGTTTTTCTTTAAACAGTGACGATAAAGACCTTTTGAATCCTGTGAAGAGTCCCGGGTGGTCGTGGAGGTCAGACTCAGATGTGGGTGCTTGTAGGCTGCAACAGTCACCACCAGAGGGCGGTATCACACAAGTAAAGAGACACCATGTGACCTCCATCAGCAGAATAAAGAGCTGACTTGTTCACTTCCAAACACCTACTGATCAAAGTGGAACGATGCGAGAGTTAACACAGCAGCCATGCCCCTTTAGTTGCCTGGACCCAGGTGGGGGGGTCCTACCACTCTAGTGCCAGACATAGTTGCTGATTGTTCCAGAAACAACAACGGACCTGAATAAAGATCTCCAGATGTTTTTGTATGTCTGAAAACACACACAGCAGTCCAAGACCTGCATCCATACATCACAAGTAAACAACTAAATCAGGTTTTAGGCGGTTTACAGGAACGAAGACATACAGCTACCATAATAAACATCTGGTTATGTTAAACTGATTTCTCATTATTAAAATACCATCCGAGGTTGTAGAGGTTTATAAAATAACATCAAAGGAACTGCTGAGGCTGGAGCTGATTTAAGAAACACACACCGAACGAGTCATTAGCTCGTCAGCCCTGACCGACGTAAACTCCATTTCTCTCTGAACCAAGGCCATTAAGCAAGCTAAAACAGGAGACACGACTAGAAGATGGGAATTTATTATAAGTTTCAGATAAAAGCACTTCAAAATGTCAAAAATGTCCCTTTAAGGGAGGACAAGACAAGGAGAAGCCGTGTTTTCCATGATAATGATGGGCTGAGTCTGCTGCACGCCGCCCTCAGAAGGAGGGATGCTGAAGCCAAAGTGGGACTGGAGCCTGTCAAATTATAGAGGGGATCCCACATCTTCTCTGCCCCCCACCCCCCGACAAAAACAATCGGATCAGCTCTTGTGTTGTGACGTGGATGGAGGTATGTCTGGTGCTTTCTGGAATGGCAGCCAGTGGCGAATCCGTGTGCGGACATGATTTAATGCCAGGAGGATCTTTGCAGTCCTGTTTGCGAGGTTAAAACATTAGAGCACGGCTTTTTCAGCCCTTCCTCTACCACAGTGCTCTTCTAACACCCCAACCCCTCTCCATCACACTCTATCTCCTAGCACCCCCCTCCTCGTTTCTGTCCAGCCCTCCTCTTCTTGCTCCAGAACTGTCAGATGGTATTAGCTCCTTTCACGCTCTTGGCCTGTAGGAATAACAGCCGTGAACCTCGCCGAACAGCTCCATTCTCCTGCTCCAGTTAGCTCTATGCTCAGCACAAACACCAGCATCCCTCCACTTACACAACATGCCCCAGTAAAAGGGTAAAGTTAGGCAAACCTCAGCAGAGAAGGTCACAGCGCCCAGTAAAGCATTGTATAACACGCTCTCTACTAATCACCAGTCACCCCACACACACACACACACACGACCCTAGGATCGACCCACAGCTCCACTGAGATCAGGCTCATGTGGATCAAAAATGGATCCCTCTCTTATCTGCTTATGGAGCCACGGGCTTAAGAATCGGGTACATTTTTTTCACGCCCAGCTAATTTCACATGAAGCTCAGGCTGCAGGGCGAGCCGTGGTCGCTAATAAAAACCCACCGTGACCAATAAGCTGAGCAGAAGTTTGTACTGTGCAGAGAAACGGGAAGGGAGCCTAATGATTCTGATGGTGCTTGCATTCACCAAACAGATGATCCATACATGCTGCAGAACTCCATTCTGACAAACTAACATTTTAAAGGCAGCTTCATCTTCACATGGACGTGATGCTCTAGAACAGAGGATCTAAGGTTCAACACGTAAAGTTGGTGAGAGACGTGTTTCCCACCCCGATCTAATAAAAACCAGCTGGGTTCCAGCACACGCTACACAGACTGTGAAAAAAGTTGAGCATGGCTAGAAGGAAGCTGCAAATCCACTCCAGTGAGTGGGTTCTAAACTACAGACGATGCAATTATCCGTTTGACAAGCACAGATAGATTAATACAAATATGAGGAGAGAGTAATTTCTCATCACTCTGTGCTCGACGAGCCCAGCGTGTTCGGAGGCTTAGAGGCTAATAATCAAAGCAGATTAGCCTGAGCTCTGATGGATGCTACGCAGGCTGCTAATCATCCAGATGATAACCATGAATCATCCCATCAGTCAGAAGTGAGCAGCATGTTTCAAATTACGATTTTGATGGAAGGATCTTGGTATCAGTAGAACATCAGAGTGCCTCTGTTTGACTTCCGCTTACCTCCTCCGGATCGCATCGCTGTAATTCCTTCATGTTAATACAGCTTGTGCATATTAAGTGCAGCAGAAGAAGGGTGGGTGGAAACGCTGGAGTTTCAGAGTACCGATGTGACTGATCTCCAGCCTTCCTGCCCTGTGATTAAGCCTCAAAATGACAGACTTGCCCCTCATTGGGTTACGGGTGGAGAGCTAATGACATGCTGCGTGGGCTAACATGACTATTAACCCACTCTGAGCAGCAGGAACCAACAAGAACACAATTCTGTCATTATGCTCGCAGGAGACCTTTAATCAAGAAGGCAGGGATGCTGGAAGAGGCCGGTCACACTGGATTCAGCCAGGAGACAAAGACGTGTCAGCTGACGTGTAACATAGTGGCACCAGAAGGGCCTCCAAGTCTTTTTATCATATGAATGACTAAAAAGCTTCCAAAACTTATTTTAGTTTAATGAAAGTTTAATTTTAGAGTTCAAAACTTGTCAGCAGTGCAGCCATGTTTTTATTAATGTTGGTTCTATAATTGATCCTCATAATAAAAAATGATGCTGATAAGTGTCTAAACACACGTTCCCATCCCTGGATCCACCAGCTGGTACGCATAATCCCAGTCCCTCTCCAACCCAGACCAGGTTAAACTTAAAGAAGCAACATGTGGGAGTTTGATGGCATCTAGTGGTGAGTTTCCAGAGTGAAACCTGAATTAAACAATCCCCCGTCCTAATTTTCTAGAACCAAGGCTGAAGAAGTAATAGTGGACCATAAACCCGCTCTGTCACTACTGGGCCACCATCCAAACATACTACTGCTACCAACCAAAACAGTCTGATCAATGATATCACAGGCAAATGTCTGTGAGAAAATCTGGGAAAATATTTGGAAAATGAGACCGAGATCCATGGTGCTGTGTGTGTGTGTGTGTGTGTGTGTGTGTGTGTGTGTGTGTGTGTGTGTGTGTGTGTGTGTGTGTGTGTGTGTGTGTGTGTGTGTGTGTGTGTGTGTGTGTTAAGCAGTCTGAAAGCTAAGCAGAACAAAGACCAACAGAGCTGAAGGAGATGAAAGTGCTTAAAGGTGTCCTAGAATTCAAGGCTGCGTTTACCTTGTTGCTGAAAAAGGCAGCTTGGGGTGTCTAATATACCAAAAGGTCTGTGGTATCATCTCTGACCTGCTTTCCTAGGCAAATTAGTGTTTTAATTATTTTGTTCTGAGAAAGGCCGGTTTAGCACGTCAGACCAGGCGTGGCAGTCCCGTCTACCCCTGGTCTAATCCAGAAAACACGGTGAGCCGGGTTTCTAAGAACTTTTTTTTTTTTAATATAACTGAATTGAAAACCTTTACTGTCATTATACATAGTACAACGAGATCAGAAACAACTCTATAAAAGTGCACATGTGCTTTAGCACATTATAAAAACTATGCAATAATTTAACTATCCTTCCGCCTCTGCGCATGCTCAGGACAGATCGAAAACATGGTGGGTGGTAAACAGAAGTGGTCTGTTGCCGACACCATTTCTTTACTGGAAATACTACGGGAGTTCAATATTATTGAACGTCTCGATGGCCGAACAGCTAGAAATGCTGAGTTATACACTACACTACAGATGCAGAAAGAGGGAATTCACCGAAGCTAGAGAATAAGCAAATAAAATGCAAGATGGACAAGATGGCGTTTGTTTACAATTTTTCTTCCGGGAAGACAACTCTGCTCATGCTCAACCTATGGTGCGTGCATCGCGGCATGATCGGATCATTCCAGTTAGTGTCCATGTAAACAGAGATTTCCGATTAACCAAGATTTGAATCGGATTGGGAAAATTTGGTGCATGTTAACGTAGCTACTGTGCGAGTTTAGGTTAAGTATGGTGATAGCTTTAGGGAAGAAGCTATCCCTGAGTCTATTTGTTCTGGCCCAAAACGGATCTGAAGCGCCTGCCAGAGGGAAGTAGGTTGAAAAGAAGAGGTTTTACAGAAAAACATAAAAATACAAAGAAATTCACTTACCCAGATTACCTTCACCGATAGCATCTGTGAAAACAAAAACAAAAAAATATTACAACAATCAACAGAGATGAAAAAGGTTAAAGGGGACATATCAAGCAAAATCAACTTTTTTGATCTTTTGACTCCGCAGCAGTGCAGCGCATCAGGAACGAATAAAAGACAGACAGTACCAGAGAATATGAGCAGAGACGAACGATCGTGTGTTAATTATGTTGTTTTGGTGGCTAAACTTTAAGAGTGTTACTGTGGCCGTGAGCAGCTGCTTGCGGAGTGCATGAATAATCAGCGCTCTCCGTCCTTTCTGCTCAACATAATCCCCGGTACACTGAGAGTCCATATAAATACTTTAATATTATAGGTATACACAGGATCTTTTTTCAGGCTCCCCCTGAGTGAGGAAGTTGAGGGCTTCTAGTGGAGCCCGACACCCTTTCAGGGGAGCCGGGCTCCCCTTAGCTCCCGTAATTAGAACCCTGCACACAAGTAAGTGCTTCCTGCAGACTGCAATCACTATATAAAGATTGTTTTTTAAAAACACATCATAACTGTCCATTTAAGACCGTAGAGCTTCATCACACACCATCACTTATTTCATACGGAAAAAAAGAAGTTCCATCTTCTTACTGAAGCACATCTGGATGTTTAAGTGTTTAGTAGACGTCTGATAATCGGCACCGCAATTTCTGAGTTATTAGATGAAGCTAACAGCTTCACAACCCTTCCCTCCTCATCAGCGGCTCAGTGAAATCCTCCTGACATCTTCGCACAGGGCCAGGAGCTATCTGCCCTCGCAAGGCAGAAATGATGACATCACTCCAACAAGAGCTAAACAAAATAGGCCACAGCTGTTTTGTTCTTTGGGCCACAAATTAGACTCAATACGCCACATAGAATCACATCAGAGAACAGGCGAAGGAGCAGGCTCCTGTTTTCTCTTTCACTTTGCTTCCATTCTCCACACAGGTCATGCTAATTTGTAACTGAGTTATGTAAAGTGTTGGTAGGGAAAGGATGAATAATGGAGGGATTTAAATAATAAATAGAACCTTTCCAACCAAATGAAACAGTTTTGAAAGGGAGGGAGTACTCCAGGAGGTGGTTGTGGAAGACATCCTCTCCAAAGAGATCTGGGGCAGATGATTTATACCTTACTGGGTCCATTATTGCTTATCAAAGCATCAAATAAATTATTTCATGCATGGGATGCTATATGAATGTGCAGCTCTGCTGTAGTCCCACTTTCACATGAAAACAGAATGACTGAGATGAAACACCTGGAAGCAATCTCAGATCTGTCAGCACTCAGCACTGAGCCTCTAAATATAAAACAGGGTTAAAGTGGAAATACATCTCAAGCAATCCTTACATTTATCCTCTGAAACAAATGTGCAAAACAATCAACAAGAGTCACTGGAAATAAAAGGTCCAAGTCTTGAAAGTCCTCGGCTTCAGCTGTATTTGTACTTTCAGCGTTTGCCAACACGTACTACTCTGGAGGAAAACAGAAAACACACCACTCAACACCACATTCATCCTTTATTACTGGATGAGAAAAGGGTCTGAGATCAGATTTTGCTTCACAGGAGCTTCTCTCCATGTAGATCACGCTGCTCATGATGGAGGACTAAAGTGAAGCTGTGATGAAACCTGCTGGTTCTCAGGGCTGTTTTAACCTACTCAATCTGATTTTATAACAGTTGGACTGAACTGATAGCTTATGACTGGATTTGAATCTTGACCTCATATGAATATGACTTGTTGCTTTTAGTTTAGGGCTTTGAGGTGACTTAAGACCAGGGGCCTCATTTATCAAACGTTCATAGAAACGTTCCTATATTCCCGCCTACGAATAAACTTTAGAATGTGTGTACAAACAGTCAAAAGTCTGATTTATGAAACATGCGGTGGCCTCTTATGCATGTTCCTCCGCGATCGTGATGATAAATCCCACCTGTGCGCACCCAAGTGCTCGTGTCCGTTTACTGTCATTTACATACAGAAACGCCCTCCATTAACCATATTTGGTCACACTACGTCCTCAGATCGGGAGGGGATTCCCTGGGTTCCCAGACAAAAACAAAAAACTTTATTGACAGCGAGATCGAAGCACTGAACACTTGACAACGCGTGTATGATAGGGGAGCAGAGGAGGTTCTGGAGGTTGTTTTATGTGTAAAATAGAATCTGGACTGGAATCAGATCAGTGCGCTGCGCTCACGGAAGAGTCGTTCCCTCCGGAGTGCACTCTGCTCTGCTAAATCCTCCAATAATAAGAATAATAAGAAGAAATTATCTTTTATATAGCGCATCTCAAGCAAAATCACGAGACGCTTCACAAGGACAAAATAATTAAATTAAAACATAATAAGTAAATTCAAAATGATTTAAAACATCATAAAAATGGGACGAGTAAACATTGAAAATAAAAAATAACATAAAATCAGCCGTTCTACAATGTCAGATTCCCGTCGGTCACGGGTGTTTTAGCTGAAAAAATGTGACACAGCTGTTTTTTCACTGAAATAATTATTTATTGGGTAGAATAATTAGTGGATGAGGAACACGCGTGGATCACTGAGACCTTCAGAATTGCTGTTCCCTCGTTCTACCACTAGATGCTGTTCCTACGCATGGTCAGAGCTGTTCTTATATTTAGGAACGTTTTCACGCACAAGTACAAATTGGTAAATACCACACAATGCGTAAAATCATTCCCACGCACAGATGTGTTCGTAAGTACGGTTGATAAATGAGGTCCCTGGTGCTGAAGAAATGAACTGAACTGAAATTTAATTATGATGCTTATTTTATTGCAGTGACTGGAACAAACTCTCTGGTATGCCCTGTCACCTCACAGATAGCAAGTTGCTTTTCTATTTTAAGTTTTCAAAATGATTTGATTAACATGAATGTGGCGGGACCTAAAACTATTAACTGGAACCAGCCACTAAGGGGCAAGCTTCAACTTCTGTATTACGTTCATCTGTCTGCAATGGGACCCTAATGCCAAAAATGATTTGGGATTTTTACAGTTGTAAAAAGTCTGATTACAGCAAAACTCCAGCATGTAAAGTAGCACCACCTTCTGTAATAATATATGCAAAGTCAACTAAGGAGCTACACCCAGACGTGGAATCGCTAGCTAGCTGCAGCTTACAGCAAGAGCGGGTGACCATAAAGCACTAAAATAAAATAAAAACTGAAGCTCAGAAAAGCTTTAGTTCAGCAATCTGATTAGAACTAAAGTAGAAGAACAAGCTGAGCTGCCTCCAGTAGCTCAACATGTTTGTGTTTACGTCTGAAGATGAAACAAGTTGAGATCTCCAGGCTGGAGGTGTCATTCCACAGCTGTCCCACAGGATATCCTTTCACCCTTAAGATCTCCAGCATAAGGGTCAACAGCAATGGGATCGGGTGAACAGAAGGGTCACATTGCTGCTAACTCTCCTGTTTCCCCCTACTGGCCCCATCCTGATACCCAAACCCGCCCAGGACTCACTGTGCTTAAAGTGAATGTCAAAGAGCTGAAGAAGACACGGCCCCTTCATAAGTCCTGCTGAATATGTCCTTAACTCATGTTAGGGACAAACCAAAAACACAGAAAGGTTTGGTTTCAGTGCTGGTTTGAAATTGATCAGTTTAATTGGATTTTGTTTTGGAAAAGTTTGAAGTTCATCAGAATTAAAGACCAAGTTCACAATGTTTTTTTCCAACACATTTACAGTTGTCTTTAGTATAAATGAATACCTTGTGAGATGAGCTCTTTAAGGAAGAAGCTCTGACGCTCCTGTTTCAGGAAGTAGAAGTGAGCCAGAGCAGACGGGAGCAGCAGACAACAGGATCTGGAGTCTTATTTCCTGATATTCAGACATCTCACCTCTGACTGGCTAACAGCAACACGACTCTACCACTGACTCTGTTTGCTCTGCATGTTGATGTTTTATCTCCACAAATAACACAAGCCTGGAGGAGTTCTGCTGAATGGTGGAGTTGCTAATGCTAACGGTTAGCTGCTACTAGCCCAGACGTTCTCTGCTGTTTCCTGGACGCTAAACCAACAACAGCCTTCCCCGTCGTGAGTCAAGATGGGTGAGTCCATGAATGTTAATATTCAGTGAAACACAGATCTGAATGGCTTTTCTAATCCAAGCATTTTTCCGTCTATTTTCTATCAGCGACTGATGCAGGAAATAGGGGTAGGAGACTAATTTCATGTTCAGCCTGCATGTTAAACTCAGGGTGACCAACTGAATTTTAAAAATAAGAAGTATGAACAGTTTCTTAGTGAACATGCTCTTTAAGCAACATCCAAAATTCAAATAAATAATCCTCACCAGGAGTCATAGTAGCCCTTTTTATAAGACACACCATGCCGGCAAATCAGCGTAATATTACTGCAACGTGTGTCTTATGAATGCGCCATGGCGGCATCACGTTGCGGCAATTTTTTGGCATTCGTGCCACCACGCTTGATAGTAATATTGCGGTAATATTGCAGCTTCCCCGGTACTAATAAACGCACATTAAGCCTTGGCGCAACAGAGGGAGGTGTCATGGCCATGTGATGAATTAGTGCCGAGCTCCGGCCGGGAACTATATTGAAAATGAAAGTAAACACGGGCATAAGTTTTATTTTGTAAACAGAACCAGCTGAGATGATAAACTGGAGCGATGCAGCGCTCCAGGAGCTTTTGTCCGTTAGAGCTGCAGCTCAGATCATCTGACAGCTCACAGGGACGGTGGAGGACACACACCTGCGCGGCTTCGATCGCAATAAAAAGCAAGTTATGTCCAAGATACACGATGTCAATAACAGTGCAGAGACAGCCCCCATACCGCCTTTATGCCGCCATCACGTAATCTTTTATAAAACGGGCATGATTGCGCAACATTACTGCCACGGTCTGAGCTCTTATAAACGACCTTAGGCTCCCTGATGCCACATCGGCGTTGCGGCAAATTGGCGGCATTGTTTTATAAAAGAGGCTTGTATTAGACAGTGAGCCGTCCCACCATCATTTGGATGGCCCGACTCCAAAAATGACGGCCTAAATAACAATGGACGGCTTTTAAAGTGGATGGCAAGCCGTCCCTGTTTTCTGTAATATCTAATCTAGAATTTGCATTTTGTGGAAGTAAAATAAAAATCAGCTTATTGCACAAATCGTTCAGCTAACGCGTTCAAGTCTGTACTACTGGAAATACGCAGATTCATTGCGGGGGTTAACCCAGCACGGATCCTTGTTTCTAGGCAGCGGCTGGATGAAGATGTGCTTGTAAAGAAGATGGTGTAACGTTGGTTATACAGACCTGGTTTGGGTTTCAGGAGTCTGATGAAAAACATCCTCAGTAAAATATTGTGGGCGACTGTAAAATCCTATCTGCAGTAATAGCTTATTAATGCAAATTCCCTTACATGTCGTTCGTTTATTAAAGGTGTCCTAGAATGCAGTTAATCAACAATCTAAAACAGAGCTTTGAGCCTCCAAAAAGCATAAGAAAAAAATTTTTTGGCTTTCATCTGTCCCAGGAGCCCTGATACAGGCCATTCTAAACCCCCTTACTCAGGCCTTCAGTGAAAAGAGCTGTTTACCCCTCCCACTCGGCCAGGACATGCTGATTGGTTGGTTTCCCCAGAAGGCCTCAGACACATGCAGGTTTAAGGAGGCGTGGCTCCCCCTTATGATGTGTTAAGGAAGGCTTTCTCAGAACAGGAGGTTTTCTCTCGCCTTTTTCAACTTTCTAATTTACATAAAAAGTAGGTCAAACACAGCTTTGACTTTTTGGCATGCTACTGTTGACCACCCAAGCTGTCTTATTCAACAACAAGGAAAATGTTGGTTTACATTCTAGTTCCCCTTTAACACATAGTCAACACACAGGCTTTCAAACGTTCTGGACATCTACTGTGATTTAGTTTCAACAAATTTCCTTCAACAGTTTCAGCTTAGTCTTCCATTTTAATAATATTAAGCCACAATAGGGCTCAGTAATAAAACACGTCGGAACCCCCCCGCTGAACTCAGCCCTCAGACCCATGGATCAGCTGATCCAGAGGCAGAGAAAAAGGACAAACCTCCAACCTTATTTTAATATTGTCAACAATAAAACGCAGCAAAGCATCATTTTACCTGCAGTTATTCACTAGTGAAGCAAAACTTAACTTCTATGAGCAAAATAAAAACATGAAAATGATTAAATGAATCAGGAAAGCAGGAAGAAATGTTATTTCTGTTTTTACATTTTTACTTCAGTTCAAACTATTTAAAATGTTGTGTTTTCATCACATTTAGCTTGTATTTGATTTAAAATATCTTCAGCTTTATTAATTTTATGGGAAATGTTGTGTTGCATTGTTTGGAAAAATAATCATAAAAGGTTTTGTATTCTTTTTAAATATGTGTTTGAAGATGAAATGTTCCTTAAATGGCATTCTTTACTTTTTAGAAGTATTATGACAAAATTGCTAAACACTCCCCCAAATGTGGACTTCATCAGGACTACCATAAGCTCTAAAAGAAAACCTGGTCCAAATTCATGTCCTCTGGTTACCATGGACATAGTCACCAAAGTTCCTGCTGAAGGCTGTTGAGTTCCTCTTTGGAAGGTGGCAACATCTGACCCATGACCTTTTACCAGCTCCATTGTGGAACTCATCCAGTAAACATCTAACTCCAATTATTTCATGTTTGACAGGGTTTGCTTTTTTTGCCGGCATCAGGTGTGAATAAAAATATAAATATTGATACTGCATTAAAACACTAATTTCACAATGACAATAGTGATAAGAAAATAAATAAATACAAATATGTTAATTACATTCAATCATAAACAGTTAAAAACCATATTAAAAGGCACAGTGTGTAATATTTTACTTATTTATGTTGAAATTCTGTGTATCCGTTCACACACCAGCCCTTTTTCATTAATATTTCACACCAATGTTTATTCAAAATATGTCTATTAGCTTGAAATTTTACATTTTTATAGACAGAAACTGTGGTAGATGCTCTATAGTCATGTGCCATCTTGAAATACCATAGCTCTTTAGGGACATACAAGACGTTTGTGCTTTGACATGAAAGTTCCCCTCCCTCTAAACTGGGATGGGAACAGGGATGGTGCCAGTTCCATGGCAGCCTTGCTGGTTTGGGGAAATTCTGTTCTTTCCCCTTGGGTTGCTCGCCCTGCTCTAACCATATGTCCACGCAGGATTGAAAGCTAGAAGTGGATGACTGGCGGTGCGCACAGTTACGGGAGAGAGGGAGACGGCAGCAGCTACGGATATATGCTCTTTGTCGTAACATCAAATATCTCTCTCGGGCATAAGAGGCATGCTTACATTCCTAATGTCAGGCAAAACAAACTTTCCCACCTCGACACATTGAATAAATAGTTTTATCAGGACTGCATAACAACTTTATGCCTGACCAAACACAATAACCCTGGTGAAATCATTTATTACTTACCTAGCCATTAGCAGCACGGCTAGGTTAGAGTCCGTAGTTCATGCTGTTCTTTCTAAAAGAGCTCTCCAGCGAGGAAAAGACGGCCCAATAATAACTCTGGTCTTTGCTCTTGCTCCATCACGTTCTTCTTTTCTTTTCCTAGATTCCTCTGATAAGGGATTTCTAGCATTCTTTGGTGGATCTGCCACTGCTAAACCGCGAGTCTACATTATACAATTATGGCAAGCCAAAGCGATAAAAAAATTGCACGTTCTAAACTCACATTATGTCCGCCAAAACGCCCGTTCAACACGCACGTTTTGGCGGACATAATGCTCGCTTTTAGAACACGCAAGTTTTTGCCCCCTTTGGCATCAAAACGCGTGTTCAAGACGCGCGTTTTGGCAGACATAACACGCGTTTAGAACGCGTACTTTTTTTATCCCTTTGGCTTGCCATACTCTGCCGTAAAGCCACACCTAGTCAGTACTTCCGGTAGCGACCCGAGCTCAAAAACTGTATATTGAGGTAAACAGACGTGGGACCCCCCAACACTATCACAGGTACAAAAATGAACATAATAGATGATAGTATGATGCCAAAACTTTACAAAAAAGCATAATTGTAAGGTGTAAATGTTGCGGAATGTTGCTTTAATGCTCTCTATTAGATAGAACACACTTCCTGGCCGCCAATTTTGAAAAGTGGGACCTCCATCTTGGTCAGCTACTCCACAGGTGTTGTATCAGACCTTCATGTAAAGTGTGTCAGACATGACAGCCTAACATCCCTTCTCCCCAATCTCATCCAAGATGCTGGTGATATTCATCTCAAGACACGAGATACGATCTAACAGACAGGTGTCATGAAATCCAACTCATCAGGTAATCAGTGACCAGCTCTGACCGTGTCTTTAGTGTTTAAGAAACAGGACCACAGGTCTGATGATGCACACAGAAGATAAATCATCAATCTCTGGCTTAAGGAGACCTGTTAACAATAGATGTAAAATTAATTAGAGTATGTAAGGTGAAAATGTGCAAAAAAGATTGTTGTACTTTAATTTAAACATGTGTCTCTGGCTGGGAAGTGTTTGTTTCCTACACATAAAGGCCATCCTCTCCATCCTCAGGACCGTTCTCTCTGGATTTCCACAGCATGGTTCTGAATGACACTGCTGAAATGAAGGGATTTTTTCCCCATTTAGGGGGACTTGGGGAGTGTTTCATCTCATTGCTAAAATGACAGCTTTTAATGCTGCTGTATTCATAACCCATTCCTCTTATCGCGCGCACCCCCACCCCCCCGACACTTGATGGAATTTGCCATCACACAATGGATGGAAAATATACTTCAAAGAGGAGATGCATCTAATCTCCTCTACTCTGCATATTGCAAATTTGCTGTGGTAATAAGATCCCGCCTTCCCAAGCATTCTTAGGGATCTAGACGAAGGATAGGAATTTCATTTCTTCTTCATGCCCCTTCCTTTTCTTTATATCCCGCTTTTCTCCAGATTGGTGTCGGAAGGAAGTGTGTTTTAGGGGCTGTCAGGCAGTATGAAAGAAACTCTGCAACAACGGTCCTGCATTTCTGTGGTACTCATCCCATCCTTACGTAAAAGCCCCATTTTATAGTTTTGTTTTACACACACAACAAGAGAGGCACAGCCGACAGCAAAGCACAGTGACCTAGTTTCCATGTTGCCCAGAAAGATCAGGCATGACTCCCTAAGAAAAGCTATGGACACAAACACCTGGTGCAGAGCTTCCAGTTGGATTAAGTGATGCAGCTGCATGATGGAGAGGTTCATCTGAGTTTTCAAATCATATTCTACAGATGGGAAGGTGCTCATGTAGCCCCACAGGAAGTGAAGCTGGGTATGGTGTTTAAAGTGGTGGAGGCTCATAATTGAAGACAAAGCTCCGCCCGAGTCTCCGTGTCCTACATTAACCACCCTGGCACCTCTAGGCAATCTTTACTCATGAAGAATGTTATGGATGGAGAACTCAGACTGTGCATTAGCACTACAAAGGAGTCTTACAGTTAGGCAAACCAGGACAGTAGGATGAAGCTTGATACAAGAAAACATACTAATATGAAGACATGGTGAGTACAAAGTGAGGAGACACCATCTACAGATAAAAACAAACAAGTTAAACACTGAAATTGTGGCTATTTAGCAAAAAAGTAAAACAACACCAGATCAGGGGAGAAGTCCTACCTCAATTGGAGTTCAAGTATTTCAGGGTCTTGTTTATGAGTGAAGGAGTGAATGAACTACAGGAGGGTCAGAGCAGCGTCTACAGAGATGTGGACTCTGAACGAGTCTGTTGTGGTGAAGCTGGAAGGTGAAGATCTTAATTTACTGGTTGGTCTACATTCCAACCCTCACCTATGGTCATGAGCTGTGGGTAGAGACTGAAAGGACCAGATCATGAATGCAAGCAACTGATATGAGTTTCCTCTGTCGAGTGACGGGGCTCTGCCTCAGAGTTATGGTGAAGAGCTTGAACATCTGGGAGAGACTCGGAGCAGAACCAATGCTCCTCCATGTGGAGAGGAGCCAGCTGATGTGGTTTGGGCATTTGGTGAGGATTCTTCCTTGACTCCTCCCAGGGGAGAAGTTTCAGGAATGTCCTGCCAGTAGGATGCCCCCGGGTCAGCCCAGAACATGATGGAGGGATTATACCTCCATGCTGACCAGGGAACACCCTGGTGGAGGTTGTTGGGGACAGGATGGTTTGAGGCAACTGATACCCTCCATGACCCCATGACTCAATAAGGGGGAGAAAAAAGACAGACTGACAGACATGACTTGACTTTACTGAAGACTGAAGTGGACCCTAACCCTAACCAGCTCTGGTGGCCTAGTGGTACAGTGTCCGCCCCGGTGTCTGCGCTCACCTCAGCAGACTGGAACAGAGAAATGGCTGGGTGGGTCAAAAGGAGCGCGGAGAAGTCCGCGGTCTCTTCCTCATTAAACAAAAAGCTGCGTGGCAGCACGGTGTCAGTGTGTGTGTGTGTGCGCGCGCTGCGCTCACCACAGCTGACGGAAACAGATAAAACAGCTTCAGTCAGAGGCCTGTTAACTCCTCCGCATTCAGAGTGATAATGAAGCGCGCATGCGGGAACCCCCCGCTGGCGGATTCTATCCGCTAATCGGAGGTTCCCCCTAAAGGTAGGCGTGAATTTGAGCCGACCAATGAGTCGGCAGTGGGTGTGTTGGCCCGGTTTTTGGCGCGAGTCAGACCACCTTCAGATGAGGGCCGAAAACACGTACGGTTCAGCCAGAAAAATCCCCGAGCCACCCGGATGTGAAAGGACCTTACCCAATCCCGCCCGGTCCGAGCCAGTGCTAGTGTGTAAGCGCCATAAGGGGTTGGATTGGGGGGTTAAACCACCAAATAGTTCCCGAGCGCGGCCACAGCTGCAGCTCACCGCTCCCCACCATGGGGATGGGTCAAATGCAGAGATGTAATTTCACTAGTGTGTGATGAATACTTGGGACTTTAACTTTAACTGACAGACTTGTCACTTGCAAAACAATGACTTGTTCCCACCTTTGCTTTTTAAAGCACCAGCAAAAGATGCACTAGCGTGTAGCCTTCAGATCGGGAGGAAAGACATTAAATGCATGCTCGCAACTTTTTTCAAATATATTGTGCACATTGGGAATCTAATAAATTTGCAATATATTGCGTAGCCACACAATATGTCACCTTTCTGACATTTGTGTCACGACATTTACAAAAGTGCTTTACAACAATCAGAGATAGCTCAAAGTGCTGGACAGCAGTAAAAACAAGAGTTAAAATTTAGAAAAGGTAAATATTATTAGAATCTGGTGCAAAAGTTAATTTATGTCACTAATTCAACCTAAAAGGTGAAACTAATCTAAGAGACAGACTCATTCCATGTAAATCCAGATGTTTCAGCCATTATTTGTTATAATTGTGATGATTATGGCTACAGCTGATGAAAACCCCACATTCTAAATCTCAGACAATCAGAATATTGTGAAAGGTTTCAATATTCTAGACTCAAAGTGTCACGCTCTAATCAGCTGATGAATCCAGAACACCTGCAGAGGGTTCCTGACCCTTTAGATGGTCTCTCAGTCTGAGCTTGATTACTAGGGCTGAACAATAATTCAAAAATGATATATATCGATCCATAGACGTGTGGTGCAATAGAAAAAAATGGATCAATAAAACGTTTCCTTTCTTTTTCCATTATAACCTATCAGGTAGCTTCATACTAGAGTCATTACTTACTCCCGACCAATCAAAAACACAGACCCAGGCACTCTGTCACCAAGCCCTTCCCTTTCAAACCTAAACAGAGCAAAATGTGACGTAAACAAGATGTTGCAGCAAGGAGAGGTGGAGGAAATTGTCCCAAGAAAAGGTTACAGTAGTTCACCACCGTGGTAGTGTTTTGATTTTGTCAAGTCTGATATAAAAAAAAATGGTGGTTTGCAAAATTTGCAGAGAAATTTGAAGAGGAAGTGATGCAGGAGCAGTATTTAGTTACGGCCAATAGAAGATCTGTGTGGCAGGATGCTCCCAAGCGTGGAGCGCTGAGTTATCCAGGTCAGAGTGATCTAATCAGGTGTGAATGAAAATACTTGGCTATGCTCTATGCATTGCTGTGCCATCTACACCCGGGGGGGTGGGGGACTCACACACTCCTTACAGAACCTGTGAGGGGAGGGGTTGATTTTATTGTAAAGGCAAGCTGGTTCCTGGTGCAGGTTAGACTCCACCAAGGCCTTCTCCTGGTCTCTATCATGTTTCTGGGATGCAGGGACTCAACCTGAAGACGTAGTCCTGGAGAGAACGAGGTCCGGTTTGAGAAACTCAGGATCTCATCTTTGCTTTTTGCAGATAAATGCGGTTCTGTAGGGGTGCTCAAACCATGACCTGCAACGTCAACTGGAGTGGTTCACAGCTGGGATGATGATTATCAACCAGAAAAGGTTGGAATGTTCCCTTTGCTTTGGAATGAAATAAAGAACAAGACCCAGGATCCATTTAAAATGATCTTCCTCTGCAGGGTGGCTGGGTTCAGACGTATAGGTAAGATATGGAGCTCTCACTGAAGGGGATAATTTAAGGTGGTTCTGATAAAGAACCTCCCTCTGGAGGTTTTGCAGTCAATGGATGGAGATCCCAGGGCAGACCCAAACCTTACTATACACCCTATCTGGTCTGGGAACACCTTGAGATCCTCTAAGGGTGTGTCTGGGGAGAGGGGTGAAGGAATAATTGGACTACATGTAGCCTCCAAAGTTCTCCACAAAGGAACACGTTTCACACTTTGGAGTTTCTGATACTGCTTCAACAGATTCATCCGACAACTCCCCTCTATAGGCTGGTTGGTCAGAAATCCCTAATCTGTATGTTTATGGGAGAAATCGGATTACCAGGTCTCAGTAATACTACGCATCATGACCTCATTTCTGATTTCAGAGTTGAACTCTCATATTGTGTGCCTAATTTATGTCTCACCACCAGATCAAGTTTAACACAATGTTTTGCATTGCAAATACACATATAAGTAAACATGTATACAGTAGGCACATATCGTTGCCTCAAATTGTCTGTATGCAGGGCTCTAGAGTGCAACAAATTAGGTAAATATGATCTGAAAACCAATGATGTAACATGCACCAACTTTATGTCTCAGGTCATTTGAAAAAAAGACATCTGTGCATATTGCAAACAGAGCATATACACCACAGAATTGCTGATTAACAAAGAATGCTATCACTAGGGCTAGGTACTCAGGACCTCTTTAGTACTGACTGAAGAAATTTGGTAGAAACTAGTACAAGAAAAAATTTATTTTTTGGAGCAAAATTTTTGAACTTTCCCAATAAAATGTCCCTCTTAATGAGTCCCAACTGCTTTGTTCCATCAGCTGATGTGTGTCACGTAACTGGGGTCTCATCAACATATAGCACCACCTTTTGTGTACAACAACACATCTCCAAGTTTGTGGAATAAGAAAATGACTCAAACACAAAAGGTTCTGGCTGCATTTTGTGAAAGTAAACAGAGTTCGGCCTTCTAGATCAGCTGTTGATCAACAAACTAGCATTAGCAACTCCACCACACAGAACTCCTCCAGGCTTGTATTATTTGTGGAGATAAAACATCAACGTTGCAGAGCAAACAGAGTCAGTGGTAGAGTCGTGTTGCTGTTAGCCAATCAGAGGAGAGATGTCCGATTATCAGGAAATAAGACTCCAAATCCTGCCGTCGGAAGCTACTTTCTCCTCTGGCTGAATTCTCCGTGCTGAAACAGGCACACCGGTGCTTTTTTCCCCTAGAGTACGACTTACAAGGCATTCATTGCTACTAGAGACCACTGCAGACCACATTAAAGGCAGGACTCTTGAGAATACTCCAAAGTTCTAAAAAGCAACACTTATGTCACTGAGTGAGAGTAAATGAATTTGGAACACAGCAGAAACTGAAAAAAAAAATTCAGTTCTGCCTAAAGAAATCCACTTTATAATGTTAATATTCCTGTGAAAGTATCTAGTTGCAGCATAAAACATCTAGAAATCCACAGAATAGGATCTGAACATTTGCTGACCCAAAATTCATGCAAAACAAAATGAAGAAAAAAAAGTTAGACAGGTATTAGCTGACAGAAATCCAGGTGGACCTTATGACCATTTGGCACAAAGTGTGAAGTTAGAACTTAGATTTGTCTTTTCTCCACTTTTATCTCATCTTAGAAAGCCATTCCATCTAACAAAAAATGTTTTTTGGGGAAAATCCACCTAACATACACTGCTCACAAAAATTAAAGGAACACTTTAAAGAAACACATTAGGTACATCAGATCTCAATATGAAGTTGGATATCTATACAAATAACGACAGGGCAATGTCTCAGGAACAAAAGGATGCCAAGTCTTTTAATGGAAATAAAAGTTGTCAGCCTACAGAGGGCTCAATTGTGTAGACACCCTAAAATCAGAGTGAAATGAAGATGTGGCAGGCTAGTCCATTATTTCAAAAACTTCATTTCTGCAACTCAAAATGCTTTTCAGTATCTTGTGTGGCGGTTAGGAGAAAACCAGGACCTACTGCATCAGCGTAGGGTCTGACAAAGGGTTCAAGGATTTCATCTCGATACCTTATGGCAGTCAGAGCACCATTTCCTAGGCAGTAGAGGTCTGTGCGTCCCTCCATGGATATGCCTCCCCAGACCATCACTGACCCACCACCAAACCTGTCATGTTGAACGACGTTGCAGGCAGCATAACGTTCTCCTTGTCTTCTCCAGACTCTTTCACGTCTATCACAGGTGCTCAGGGTGAACCTGCTCTCGTCTGTAAAAAGTACAGGGCGCCAGTGGCGGACTTGCCAATTCTGGTGTTCTTGAGCAAATGCCAGTCGAGCTCTACGGTGCTGGGCAGTGAGCACAGGGCCCACTACAGGACGTCGGGCCCTCAGGCCATCTTCATGAAGTCTGTTCCTGATTGTTTGGGTAGAGACATTCACACCAGTGGCCCTCTGGAGGTCATTCTGTAGGGCACGAGCAGTGCTCAGCCTGTTCCGCCTTGCACAAAGGAGCAGGTATCGGTCCTGCTGATGGGTTGTGGACCTTCTACGGCCCTGTCCAGCTCTCCGAGAATAACCGCCAGTCTCCTGAAATCTCCTCCATGTTCTGGAGATTGTGCTGGGCGACACATTAAACCTTCTTGCTGCAGCACGTGTGGATGTGCCATCCTGGAAAAGTTGGACAACCTGTGCAACTTCTGTAGGGTTAATGAATCGCCTCATGCTGCCAGTAGAGATAATTACTCAAGCCAAAACTAGCACGAGTGGAAAACCAGCCAAAAAAGATCAAGAGGGAGAAACTTGAAATGACCTCCACATGTTAAACCAGTCCTGTTTTGAGGGTTTTGTAATTGTTGCCACTTTAGTGCACCTGTCGTTAAGTCCATGAACACCAATACAGCTGAAAGTGATTAACAATGCCCTCAGCTGCTTAATCAACCAGAAAATTATCAGACAGGTTTAACTGATTTCATGCCAGGCCCAATAAAAAAAGTGTTCCTTTAATTTTTGTGAGCAGTGTATATTTACCCACTCAAAATAAGGGAAAATCATACACAGGAACTAATTTTACTCCTAATGGATCAAATTTATTAACAATGAAACGTAAAATAAAATTTCAGAATGAGGAAACAGTGAAAATGGAAAAAAACAACCACAACATAAACAAATAACATTTGAACAGAAACAGGTGTAAAGTTGCTAAAAATGCAAAAACAAACAATACCAATAACACTGTTGTTATAATAATAACAACAAATCAACAGTCAGTGCGTTTACATGCAGATCAGAAAACCAAACTTTTGCCCTAAAAAGACTAACATCGTTTTTTTTTAAATGCATGTAAACGCGTTAGTCTGGCTGAAAGTGAACTTCTTCTAGTCGGGCTGAAGCACCCAGATAATGCGGTAGTTATCTGACTTCCTTCTGCATGTAAACGGGTCAGCCGAGCTGAACCGAGTAGACGCTTGCGTTCCGGAAGTGACGCGGCCGCAGTAGCGCTCGTCTGATAATATCACCGCCACAACGTAAAACGCGTAACAACATCCAACAGCACAGTACGTACCAATAAACTGTGCTGCAGCGTTGTTGTTGTCCATTCTTTCATCCACAGTGTATTTCCTGTTTCAATTCCGTCTCATTTACTCCCGCCAGCTTTTGTTTACAAGTTGTGTTGCTACAAGCTAACCGGAACAATGCCCGACATGAAAGGGCGCATGTCGCCCCCTACTGTACCGGAGTGGAACGAACTTCATTTGAGAGGTCGGTTTTCTAAAGCGCATGTAAACAAGGATAAAGACTCGCAGCTTATTATCATAAGTTCGACCAGGATCGACTTAGATGTTGATACTGCCCATGTAAACGCACTGACTGTGAAAACACTGGTAAAGAGAACTATAACTATCAGGCTGGAAAGACGGAAAACTACATATCTACATCAAAGAGCATCGAGACACATAAAGAACTGCTTTATGAATGTTCATCACGCCACTTAAAGCCGCTCTTTGTTGATGTGAGGCACAGCGGAACTTGACACTTTCTACGGTAGATTGGTGTCTTCACTTCTTGGGATGCCAGCTTCCTGGCAACTCCTGCATTGCCTCCTGGACTGTGTGGCATCACTCCCATAGTATTCAGGCATGCAGGTGAGGTGTTGGCTGTGGCTCCAGAGGTGATGCTGAGCTCCCAGCAAACTGCAGCATTTCTGCAGCTAGCTGCTCCTTGAACATCATGTGGTTGAGTGGCTGTCCTGAGGCAGGCTCTTTCCTCAACTTGAGAAGCTTCTTGTAGAGGATGAAGCTGTTGACTGTGGCGATGTCTACAAAATGGTAAAAAAGAAAAAAGATCTTATACCATTTTGTGGATTTTTGACAGACACTGTAGTAGCCAATCAAAGCATCGGACAAATCCACACCACCTACTGGTGTTGTCAATGAGTGTACGAACCACAGATGGACTGAAGAAGAGCTGGACCAGAGAGAGTGGCGACCATGAACCAGTGGAGTCAAAAGTGGGCCCAGGTTTCCTGGAGGGTTGTGGTCTGATGTCTTCCTCTCCTCTGTTGTGCCATTTTTCCTCTTGCCCCACTGAATCACCCAGACCCCGCTTAGGAAGGAAAGACGAGCTCGGGTCTTTTCTTTTCCTTGCAGTTGGATGTGGAGCAGAAGAAGAGGGCCCTGCCTATGACTGAACACAGGATGCCTGTCCAGATGATGGTGGCTGATAACCATCACTTCCACTGTAAAGTCACATGAATATAATTAATATGTTGTAAAGATTCAGTCGCAGCAACACAGAGAAAAAGACAGATTTGAACAGAGAAAATGAGAAAAAATGCTTATGTAGACAGGGTTATGTACATAAATAACAAAAAAATATACATTATTTTGGTAAACATAACATTAATTTTAAACAAAATAAAAGAAAGAGATGAGGAACATGGATTATATACCTTTCTGATGATGGGATTTCATAATCCAGATGACTGTTGTCCTTAGCTGGAAATACTAAATCCTCCACGTCAGAGGAAGAGTCTCCAGGGCAGACTAGCACCGCCGTCAGCAGCTAGCATGTCCAGGACCTCGTCAGCGGTAAAAACGTCTTGTTTTTGCCAGCCATTGTTAATCCAAGATCTCAAAAATACAACCAAACTATCTGAAATATTCCTCTTTACACAAAAAGCAAGTAAAAATGAGTCGGCTCTGAGGGTAAAAGCGTGTGCTAATCCAGCCTGCCAATGAACGTAACACAGGAGAGTTTCTCAGGATCCCATTGGACTATTAGAGCCATTCAGGTATCCCTGGAAACCTCTGAGCCAATAGAATTGCTTGGTTAGTTTACTCAGCTAGCTTTCGTATTAACCAATCACAGGAAGGAAAACACTGTGAACCGGAAAATGATGGAATGTGGCGTTGGAGAATTGTAAACAGTTTCCAGGAGTCAAAGAAAGCTAAAAACATTCAGGAATCAGCTCAGTGTGGAGTTGGGAACATGGATTACATGAATTTTGACCACGAATCAGCAACGGTAAGACTGAATTTATGCTTTAGACTTCATGTAATGAGCTTTGTTTTTCTGCTTCGTTCGCTGCTGGCTCTGAGAGTTTTGCATATAATGATATTTATATTGTTGTAAAGAGGAGAGTCAGCTTTAATTGAAACAGCAGCTTCTGTGGATATGTTCATACTGCACTGTCGCTATATGTATTAGCGTCTTTTTACTTATTTTTATGTCCTTTTGATTTAGCAGCTTATTGTTGGCATTGGGTGTTGTTGAGGTAGAAAACGTCTGTCGTTTAGACGAGTTTCTTCCAGTTAAGTATGTGTGCAGTTGGCATATATTGGTGAGTACTAAACATGTTTTTGGAACGACCTTGTTGCCGGAAGTGCTTGTGGAGCCGGTGCCGGGTCTGTCGGGCTCAAGAGGTTAATGTCTACAGTCGTGGCCAAAGGTTTTGAGAATGACACAAATATTAGTTTTCACAAAGTTTGCTGCTAAACTGCTTTTAGATCTTTGTTTCAGTTGTTTCTGTGATGTACTGAAATATAATTACAAGCACTTCATATGTTTCAAAGGCTTTTATCAACAATTACATGACATTTATGCAGAGTCAGTATTTGCAGTGTTGGCCCTTCTTTTTCAGGACCTCTGCAGTTGGACTGGGCATGATCTCAATCAACCTCTGGGCCAAATCCTGACTGATAGCAACCCATTCTTTCATCATCACGTCTTGGAGTTTGTCAGAATTAGTGGGTTTTTGTTTGTCCACCTGCCTCTTGAGGATTGACCACAAGTTCTCAATGGGATTAAGGTCTGGGGAGTTTCCAGGCCATGGACCCAAAATTTCAACGTTTTGGTCCCCGAGCCACTGAGTTATCACTTTTGCCTTATGGCACGGTGCTCCATCTCCATGGAAAATGCATTGTTCTCCACCAAACTGTTGTTGGATTGTTGGAAGAAGTTGCTGTCGGAGGGTGTTTTGGTACCATTCTTTATTCATGGATGTGTTTTGGGGCAAAATTTTGAGTGAACCCACTCCCTTGGATGAGAAGCAACCCCACACATGAATGGTCTCAGGATGCTTTACTGCTGGCATGACACAGGACTGATGGTAGCGCTCACCTTTTCTTCTCCGGACAAGCCTTTTTCCAGATGCCCCAAACAATCGGAAAGGGGCTTCATCGGAGAAAATGACTTTGCCCCCGTCCTCAGCAGTCCATTCACCATACTTATAGCAGAAGATCAATCTGTCCCTGATGGGGTTTTTTTTGGAGAGAAATGGCTTCTTTGCTGCCCTTCTTGACACCAGGCCATCTTCCAAAAGTCTTCGCCTCACTGTGCGTGCAGATGTGCTCACACCTGCCTGATCACTCTTCATAACATTCTGGAGTATATGCAAATTGCCATTATAAAAACTTAAGCAGCGACTTTTACAATGTCCCATATGTGTGTCTTTCTCAAAACTTTTGGCCACGACTGTACAATATATTTATAGCTATAATATGTTATAACGTTGTTAAGAGGCATGAAAATCCTAAAAACAAGCTAGCATAAAAAATGTTTAAGCTAGCTTGTTTTGAGGATTTTCCATTGTAGCTAAATTTTTATTCAGAAAGTCTTACATTTTTATGCTTTAGTAGTATTTTTTCCTCAAGTGCCTGTTTCAGACAGGGGCTATGTGGTTAAGCTGCCTGTTGATAAAATAAGGAATAAAAACTAATTTGATTATTATAAAAAAAGTAGACATTTCACATATTTTGTGAACAGAATGAGTCCAATATTAGAATGTGCTAATGCTCAAGATCACACATTTGCTATTTTGTTTGTGGTGTTCCTAAAAACGTAGGTGAACTGGAAAACTGATATATTTAAAAATTATTAATGTTCCATCTTCTGGACTGGAACACATTCAGACGCCTATTGAACTGTATTAAATAAACCTTTATTATCCCGCCGATGAGAAACTTTGGTGTTATGGACAACAACAAGGAATATAAGAGAAGAAGAAGTCAGTTATCTCTACATCCACACAAATATGAATTCTGTGATAAAGAAGACACTAAACTCTCCAGATTGTTCCGCCCAGCGTTAACAGACGAGCACTTTGCTTTAATGGTCTGAGTTAGAACCAATGACACACACACCCATTCACTCCTCCCGCCACCGGCTCCCAGGCCTTTAACCAATCAGAGCAGCCCTCTGTCCTCACATGACTCGTGTGCTGCCGTCCGTCCACTGCCTCATATATAGAGCATGCAAGGAAATGTGGAGCAGTTCAATAACTTGAGCTGCAGCCAGGCTTTCACGTGTGTGTGTGTGTGTGTGTGTGTGTGTGTGTGTGTGTGTGTGTGTGTGTGTGTGTGTGTGCGTGTGTGCGTGTGTGTGCGTGTGTGTGTGCGTGTGTGTATTAGAGGGGGAAGGGACAAAATGCGTGCTTGTTTATTTATTTGATGAACTGAAGAAACGACAGTAGGGGCGAAAGAGGAAGAGTTTTAAGTCTGATGTTTTCCTGCTCAGATCCTGCGTGTCAGAAGAGTGTGTTCGTCTGGAAGAAGAGAGAGAGAGAGAGAGAGAGAGAGAGAGAGAGAGAGAGAGAGAGAGAGAGAGAGAGAGAGAGAGAGAGAGAGAGAGGGAGAGGGAGAGGAAGGGAGGGTGAGGAACTCGTTCAACCCATTTCAGCGGCAACTTTTCAGCTCGTCTACATGAGGTCTCCTCCTGAGTATGGAAGCTTTTCGCTCTCGTCGTCTCTTCGCCGCCGTTTCCTGTTCCTGAACTTTTGGGAACATTACAGGTAAGCATCTGATCTGCTTGTCCAAAGACTTTTATCCTTCAGCTTCACCTCTCAGGAGGCTCTCTCTCCGTTTTAGTTTCTCTAGAGGGATTTTAAATGAACCCCATTCACAGAACATCTGTTAAAGAATGGGTGAGTTATAAAAACACTTTTTGATCTGGAGCTCTTCAGACGGTTTATCTGAAACCGTGTGTGAAACTCGTCACAAGCAGAGTTCAGTAAGACCTCCCGAGCAGACAGACAGATTGATTGTGTGGAGCGTAAAAGGTATGTGCGTGTGAACGTGTGATTTTGAGTCTGCTCTGCTGTTACAAAGCCTTTCTGTGGGAATGTGGACTGCAGTTAGCGGCAGGAACGTTTGACTGGAGAGGAACTGGGCCAGACAGTAGACAAAAGCAAGCAGAGCCGACCAGACGGGGCAGGTCAGCCATTAGAGGCTGCAGTGGAGGGGACAGGTCAGCCAGCTGCTGCCCTGCTCCACGAGGGGAGGGCGGAGGAGAAGCCTTCCACATTAGAGCTGAGAGTCTTAGGAGTGACCACAACTCTGCCTCCACACACTCGTCCCACAACTCCCCCCACCTTAAAAACACCCAGAATGTCTTCATTTTCAGAATCTGTAACTTAAAATCCCAACAGGATTCTGTGAGAGGGAAGAAACCGAAGCAAAGGAAGCGTCTGCGTAGGAGGAGGTTAAATATAGACGCAACAAAAGAGGAAGAAAGGGAGAAATAGTCATTTTCACAGAGCTTGTTATTTTCAATTCCTTTTTTTTTTTTGTGGGTCCCTGTCCCTGGGGGGAGGGGGGGGGCACTGGGTTTGGAATGTGTTCAGTAACAGGAAATGCTGGACATCCCTATTTTCTGTCACTTTTTGTGATGCGGTCCAAAGCTCCTAATCCAGAGGGAAAGTTGAGGAAAAGCCACTGACTAAAGTTTGTGAGGATGAGTGATGATCATCACAGCTGCTGGTGCTTCAAAGCCTACTGAGAGGCTCTGTGCGCCGCTGCCTGAAGAGGGAACTACCACAGGAACACACCAGGGAGGTGTTTTAGAGAGGGAAGAGCTGCTGCAGGCCTGATCCTTGAGACGGACAGACACCCAACAACAAAAACAACAACCCTAGGCTGTTAAAACGGAGCTGGAGTGACATTCCTGCACAAGTCCAGTCTTGTTGCTGAATGATGCATGGAGCCCTCGTAGGGCAGTAGCTGCTCGCTGCACAGCTTCATTCAGCAACGTGGACCTCAGGTTAAACTCCTCACAACCGACACGTCGGGTCCTCAGACCAACGATCAAACACCGGACTATAAAAGCAGGTCTCTGACGTGTTGAAGCAAAGCAGTTTTCCTGTTTCTGAAAGCGGCGGTTCGGTTCGGAGGCTGTAGTGAAATCCAGCATCACCAGCTGATCAGCTGCTAAATGAGGAACTCCACGACCCTAGCACCTCAGGTCTGGATGAACTTTGGTCCTGGGTCTGGAAGAACCACGTCCCTCCCAGGCCCCTGAGTGGATATGTGGATTTGAATAGAAACCAGACAGCGATGCCCCCCCACACACACAAACACACACACCTCCCCTCCCCCTCAGTCACCACCACCACGTGGGACAATGAGGATTTGTTGGTGCTCAGCCACGGGCCTGCGGACACAAAGCCTCCCGGCCTCCCGGTCCCCAGACCCAGAGGATCCTATAAGCAGAGGCAGGCAGGGGGGGTTGGAGTGTGTGTGCGGTAGTTTGGAGGGGAGGGATTAGCAGACAAGAGCAGCGGGTTGGGGGATGGGGGTCTGAAACCAACAGGAAATTACTGCCTTTGATGAGGCAGATTTCAGCAGACCTCTTCCCCTCAGCTGGAAAAAACCTGTCTGAGCAGAGAAAGGCCCAAAAGACGATGTGCCTCATCCCTCTGGGGTTAGCGTTTACACACAGGTGCTTATCAGACACGAGAGTTCACCACCAGACCACATCACGGGAATCCGATTAGCATCTGTGTCCATCTGACCCAATTTCACCTACAAATCAATCCAAAGATCAGAACAGCATCTATGATTCAGAACCACTAGAGGATCAGTTTGGTCCAAACAGTCAGAACCAGGTAGGAAGTGGGCTAGCATTAGCCTGACTTCAGCTAACTGTTCCACAGGAAAACAGCTGAGAGACTGGAGGTTATTAAAGGCTCTGGAGGAGCAGAATGAGACGATCTGATATAAACATAATAGATAAATTATGCTCTAAATCACCACCACCATCACCGTCATCATCACCATTATAATCACCATCATCATCACCACCATTATAATCACCATCATCATCACCATTATAATCACCATCATCATCACCACCACCCCCACCATCATCATCACCACCACCATTATAATCACCATCATCATCATCACCACCACCACCACCACCATCATCATCATCACCATTATAATCACCATCATCATCATTACCACCACCGTCATCATCACCATCACCAACATCATCAGCAGCACCATTATAATCACCATCATCACAATCACCACCACCATCACAGTCATCATCACCATTACCAACATCATCACCACCACCACCATCATCATCATCATCATCACCACAATTATAATCACCATCATCATCACCACCACCACCATCACCATTATAATCACCATCATCACCATCACCACCATCGTCACAATCACCATCACCATCGTCACAATCCTCACCATCATCCTAATCACTATCATCACCATCATCATCATCACCATCACCATCATCATCATCACCATCACCATCATCACAATCCTCACCATCATCCTAATCACTATCATCACCATCATCATCATCACAATCACCATCATCATCATCATCATCATCACCATCGTCACAATCCTCACCATCATCCTAATCACCATCATCACCATCATCATCATCACCATCACCATCATCACCATCGTCACAATCCTCACCATCATCCTAATCACCATCATCACCACCATTATAATCACCATCATCATCACCACCACCACCATCATCATCACCACCACCATTATAATCACCATCATCATCATCATCATCATCACCATTATAATCACCATCATCATCATCACCATTATAATCACCATCATCATCATCACCACCACCACCACCGTCATCATCACCATCATCACAATCACCATCATCATCATCCCAATCACCATCATCATCATCCCAATCACCATCATTAACACACCATCATCATCATCATAACAGTCACCCTCACCAATATCACCATCACCACCATTGTCAAACAGGTCAGGAGGAAGAACAGAAACTAGTACATTTCATGTAATAATTCTGAACTACTGAGTGAAGTCTGTGAAGAACATTTATAAAACGGCCAGATTCTTTATTCTCAAACATAAAAAACTTTATTTTACAACAACAGATCAAATAATTTAAAGGAAGATTTTCATAAATCATTAAGTGTTCTGAGACACATTTTGCTGTATTTTTGTTCAAAGATGTCAATTATCATGAAGTTTGGATCTTTCTATTGAATTGTTTTAAGCAGAAAGTCAAACAATTTTTAGATAAAAAAATCTAACTTAAATCCTAAAAGATAATAATAATAATAATAATAATAATAATAATAATGCATACGTTTTATATTGCGCTTTCAACAACTACTCAAAGATGCTGTACAAGGAGACAAACAGACAAGACAACTGAACGAAATGAGAATAGGAAACATTACAAAAGACTTGAAAAAGGTTTTTAAGATTCTGCATCTTATTAAAAAACTATTGAGATTAAAGAAAAAAACATGGAGGGTGAATGTTTGGGGCCAGAGAGTGTGAGTGTGTGTGTGAGTGTGTGTGTGTGTGTGTGTGTGCGTGTGTGCGACGCGTGTGTGTGTGTGTGTGTGTGTGTGTGTGTGCGTGTGTGTGTGTGTGCGTGTGTTCAGTGAATATCAGGGCCGATTAGAGAGTCCCGTCTGGTTGGGCTGCAGCAGATTAGACAGGCGGAGTGGATACAGGCCGCGGGCTGGTCGTCTGGCGTTCTGACCCACATTGCTCTGATGTGCACGTCACTTCCCATTACAATCGGACGCCACATCAGCTGAGTGTGCTGTGATGACAGTCCCCCACCCCACCCCCGGAGGTGAGGCCCTGCTGCCCAGAACCTCTCGCCGTCACACACCCTCGCTGGCGCTGAAGGTCCGCCGGCCCAGCCACAAAGTGCTGATGAGTCAGCGAGCTGTCCTGGTTCTGCAACGCTACGGGCGAATCAGACACGGTGTTGACCTTGATGCTCACACACCAATAATTAAGCTTCAAAATGTCAAATCAGCTTCAGTTCCCCAACAGCAGGACCAGCAGCTGATCCCCCGCCCTCCACCGCTGAGGTTCAGCAGGAGTGTGAGAGCTTCTTCATGCCGAGTAAAATAGTGAATCGGATCTCTCTGAACAAGCACTCGGACCAGAGATGCAGCGGCGTGCACGTCTGTATGCATGCTCTGGTGCAGAGAGAGCAAGAGGCTGGCAGCAGATCTGCAGCTGGCTGACAAAGACGGGCCTGTTTGCAGGCTGGCCCAAACATAATTGGCAGCTCCGGAGTGAAAAGCGGGCTCAGCAACAGATAAGGGCTGTGTGGAAAGCTCCACAATCAGCACGGATTAGCAAATGATAAATCATGAGTTCACGCCAGCGAGCGCCATCGCTGCTGGGAGAGCTGAGAGGGGAGATGAGCAGAGATACGTGGACGAGCGGAAGGAGAACAGTGTGAGGGAGAGAGGAAACGTGGAGATTTCGCTCGATTTCAAGAGGAAAACAGAATAAAAGCATGTAGCAGGAAGGAGAGGCAGGCTGAGGAGAGAAAGGGATGAAGAGAGGAGAAATTAAAAGCTCTGCCAACATTCCAGCTAATACAATCTTCTGCCTGTCAGATTACCTTCTTTAATCCAGAAAGGTTTAACGCCTCTTAGAAAACTGGAAAGGAGACCTGAATTCAGCAGAGATTTTCCTCCAGCCAAGAAGGGAGGAGGGTTAAGTCCCTGAGCTCCTCTCTAAAGAACCAGCCCCAACATCTCTGCTGCACGGATCAGCCGAGTGGAACGCTGCAGAGCTAAACACCCACAAATTAAACCGCTCATCTCACCCATTTGCTAACCCCAACTGTTCTAATCCATCAGGACTGACGAGCTAACGGCTAGTCTGAGTGAAGCTGTAGCTGCCATCTGAAATCAGCTCCATTCTCCTAGATTCATAAACGTCAGTTTCACAGTTTAGTTCAGCCGAAATATGAACGACCTCCTGCTGAACTCGACTCCTGGATGAAGAGCTGCTGATGGAGACACTGACCAGCTCAAAAACGGAGATCCACGTAAATAACCGCTCCTCGTGTCTGACAGCGTGTTAAACCAGGCCGGTATCTTTTAGTAAGGGATTAATAAGAGGTGCAGCTAGGTCTCAGGTGTTAAACTAGAGATTTAAAAACATTTACCTGCTGCAGCTCTCACTGTGCTGTGCTGAAGGGAGGAGGACTTTCCTTCTACCTGCTGGGTGCTACAGACGTGCTGCTAGGCTGTGATGTGGTGCAGAATCAGGGTTGATCAGGACCCGGGCCACCCTGCTGCTGACCTGGTGTAGGTGTGGGTCCTCTGACTTCCAGCTCTGTGCCGTTTCTGCAGCAAACCCATCCTGAAGCTTTCATCACCTCCACAGATTACAGCAGACTTAGGAGCTCTATGGAAATCTGCATGGCTTTAGTTACTCTATCAAGCTGTTTAGTAACAAATGCTAGTGTGGGGTTAGGGTTAGCGGCTGCATCAGCCTCACTGCTCTAAAAGGAGCCAACAGAAGTTCAGAGGAGAGAGGAGATCCACCTCGGTGCTCTCAGGCGCGCCGTGGGAAAGGAGAGGTCAGCTAGTGCCAGACTGACATGAGGTGATCGAGTGCAGCGAGTTCAAAGGTTCACTGCAGAGAAAACAGAGCTGCACCCAAGACCTGAGAGCAGATGGGAGGAAGGTAAGTCTGAAGTAGCGGGGGCAGCGGTACCACCAGAACAGACGGACCTGTGGTTCTAGGAGGCTTGTGAAGGGGTTCCTGCTCCCTAACACTAACCCAGGCTAGCGTTAAAATATTTACAAATCATTTAGATAAGAAACACAAAGAAACACGTAGTTCAGATGCTGCTCTGGAACAGGACGGGTTCCGTTACACAGCCCAGAACCTTTTAACCCGGGTAATGATTTACCCTGAACTATCGACCTCCCAGGGCTGTTCGTGTGCGTTTCCACTGATGTGGACAGAACCAAGCTGTTTGGGTCAACGGGTCCACCGATGTGACCCGAGCCACAGTTTTACCTGCCTGTTGGCTATGGTTCAACACACAAACTCACCTTGGACCAGGTGGTGGTGTTGGGATTAGAGCGGGAGTGTGATGAAGGGAGAGAGCTGTTCTCATGATGTCAGCAGCAGCACGACTCCGTTTCTAAAGCTCCTCTCAGCCCGACGGTGGCAGCTTTCATCTTTAGTGTTGTTTATTGAAATGCTGCAGATCCGGTTAAGGAACAGCAGAGGTGGGCAGAACGTTCGTGGAACCAGAGAGGGTAACGCACAGAGCAGGAAGAAGGTTCCTGCAGTAAAAACACACCTCTAGTGTCAGAGCCGGGATTCCTACGGACCAGCACCCTCTCTACCTTCTATCACATCTTTCCTGTTATCAAAACCAGAAAGACAAAAAAAAAAAAAAAAAAGTCTTCCGTAGGTCGGAAACCTCTTTGATCCAATCTGATGAGCTTGTTCCAGATGTTTCCTTGATATTTCAGCTTCATCTCCTCACTGATCTGAGTCTCACTGACTGGATTTTATTTAACCTGATTCCACCTGAACCGGGTCCATTGGACGTCTCCATTTGTCCCGTCTGTCTGTCTGCAGGGAAGGTGTCCACCTGACCCGATTCAGATTAAAGGTGATCATAAAAAAAGCAGTTTCTGAGACTCAGGTGGATAAAGATATGAAACAGAAATGTTCTGAAACACCCGTCTGCTGAAGCAGAACGTTTGATCAGATTAGATCACAGGGTTCTGATCCAGCTGATGTTAAATTCTGAACCTTTTTCTGTCCATGAGAAATACAGATGACCAGCTTCAGGACCGTTTTAGTGGCTTTAACCCGTGTCAGTAGATCCGGCGGGGTTCCAGCTGCCCAGCAGGTTGCTGCTCTCCAGCCCTGACCCCGATCCATCTGCTGGCAGATCCCAGCTCTCCCACAAAGACTATTTCACATGTGAATGTAAGGAAAAGCCAGAGTGGTGTGACAGCTACGCGTGATGCTCAGGGACCCGGCCGAACCACTAAATCTCATTAGAACCCTTTTAATTCAAGCAGATATTAAAACGTCTGATGTGACTTAAAGCCTCTTCTGTAACTGACACAGCAATTAGGACCCGCTTGCAGAAACTGATCATGTTTGCCCAGAGAGCATCACCCATGGCACACGTGAACTTACAGATTTATTAGTTCCATAAGCATTAATGGGGGGGGGGGGGGGGGGGGTGGTTCATGCTAACTTTACTGGTAATAAGTGATTGGAGAGGAAATGCAGCGACCCAGTTTATATGACTTTGACTTCCTAATAGGAGTCGACCGATATTTGTTTTTCTATTGCTGATGCCGATATGTACAAGACGCGGTCTGCTGATGGCCGATATGTACTGACGATCTTGAAGGGCCCATTTTCATGACTTATATCTAGACATTTTCCACCTTATTTTCATGCTAAAATGTCACTCATAACAGTCGATTTCTGAAGCTGAATCAGTCTTTGAACTCTGAATTTAACTGTTAAATCTTAACTTTGTGCACTTCTCAGTGTTAAAGTCAGACACCTAAATAAAGTTAATTTAGAGTATGTATTATGCAGATGTTATTAGTGAATGTAAAAATACTAGGGGTGGGAATGTAACGCGTTAATTATGATTAATTAATTAGAAAAAAATAACGCGTTAAAAAAATTAACGCATTTAACCCTTTAAGCCCGAGGGTCCCCCAATTGGGGGATGTTGAAGTTTAGCAGCAAAATCAATGCCCTAAATATCAATCTAGTCAAGCTGCACCTCTAAAGAAAGCTCAGAACCTTGGCTACAAGACCATGTAAACCTTTCTTATGTGCTCCAAACACAACTAAAACAATCAAATGAGTGATCAGAAATCCCTCTTCATGTGTTTTTGCCTTCATTTCTGTCTCTAACGATGCTAAATCAAATCAAATTGCACACACATTCTATCAACCCATCATGTAGATTATTATTATTATAATAAGTACAATCCCATTATCAAAATGTACTTAAAATAGTATTGTACTTTTAGGTCTGTCCTATTTTTGCCAGTGATAGACATTTTTTTTCTCCTGTTCTGAATTGAAATACAATTTTAAAGCATTTTTATAGAAACTAAAAGAGCTTGTGTTTACAATAATAATGTCAGTGACTGTTGTTTGAGTCTCTGTCTCAGTATTTTTAATTTTAAAAAATTGCTTCCGGGGCAAATTTTCTTGAACGATTAAAATGCGATTAATCAAGATTAATTAATTACAAAGCCTCTAATTAATTAGATTAATTTTTTTAATCGAGCCCCACCCCTAAAAAATACATTTAAATTAAATTCTGCAACAGCACTGGGCTGCCCGCCTGACTTTAAATCGGCTTTACTAAGGACAAATATCGGCCGACCGATATATCGGTCTACCCCTAATTCCTAAACGTCGTATTTCATAATGAATGAATTCCCAACGTGTCGGCCTTAAACATCTGATCTGTGGACTGGTGTGCTGCTCTGGCCCCGTTTCAGGCAGCAGACTGCTGGCTGCAGACCAGACAGATATGCAAGGCAACACGACAGAGTACACAGTGTGCTTCTCATTGTCCAACCCCTGGAATGTGCTGACGGTGCAGGGTTCACGCTGGTTCAGTCACACTGTTGCACCGCTGCCTCAGGCCCCTCAGACTCTCATGCTCACCCAGCTATTTTTGCACGTTTTCTCTTTTGCAAGTTTGTCAGTTATGCAAAGTTTCTGGGGATCACGCCAGCAGCGATATAATCAGGAAACTTAGACGTGGAAGCGCAGCCACGCCTCAAACAGATGAATGAGTCAGTGTGAGAGCAGCCATTCGTTTCCCACAATTCCTCCTGAGTGTGAAAGAGGCCGAAATCAGCCGAGTCAAAAATAGATAAAGAAATATAAGCAGAAATCGGAGGAAGGAGATTAGAGAAGGAAAAACATTTCAAGATTTTCAGGTAAACAGCCACTGAAGCCAAAAGCAGCTAAAATCTGAGAATTGTTCATTTCAACCAAGTTCGAGTCAGAGAAGATAGCAGAACAATGAGGCTGGATTTATTATTTAGAAACAAAAGGTGCCAATTAGGCAATCGGAGAAAAGAATCTCGACCAGGAACACCAAAAAAAAACATTTTTCTGCAGTTATCAGTCAAACATCCATCCATCCATCCACCCTAGAACTTTATATCTGGTCCTTATGCCCTTATTCACTTACTGTTATTTGTAGAGTTCAACTACTGACATCTGAGGTCACGGGTGTTTGCTGATTTTTTTTTTGTTCAGACTGAAAACTTTGGATGCATGGTTAGACTTGGTTCACGGGAGGGGTGACCTTTGTCCCCAGGTCAGCCGATCTTCAGAAATTCTTTGTGGGGCTTGGTACCTGTCTAATTGTTGGGGTGGCTCAGTGGTGAAACATTCCACCTACCTATCAGAAGGGTGGTGGTTCAATTCTGTCTGTCTGTGTCTGTGTGTGTGTGTGTGTGTGTGTGTGTGTGTGTGTGTGTGTGTGTGTGTGTGTGTGTGTGTGTGTGTGTGTGTGTGTGTGTGTTTGTCACCCACAGTGTAAATTGCTTGAAGTAATCATTAAAGAGTCATAACTTATAATGCGGTTCGTCCAGTTTAAAACAACAGTTTCCTACAGAAAATACTCCAAAAGAGAACTGGATGTTCCGGCTAGTTCGGTCTAGACACGGTTTTAAAACAGGAACTGAAGAACCCAAAGTCCCAATGTGAAAACAAATCAATTGTTAAACACTCACTGGTCATACGTGAGAGGGACAGAGACGTGTGAGAAGATGGTTGTTTGATAATCAGTGAACTGTGTCAGAGTAGAGGAGTGATTTTTCTTCTCAGGGTGGTCATTAATTATGTAGAGAGCAGGATGGTGTGGCCTCCTTCACAAAGACTGTCGAGTATAAACAACACAACCATCATCTCTTTCATCTTCACATCTAGTCCAACCAACTGAATACAAATCCTACACAAGTGCAACGATCTGCATCATGTTATTCACCAACATCCAAACCAGGTTTACCAGCCTCCTCAAATCAAAGCCCTCACCTAAAAATGTGAAAAACGGATGCAGAGTAAATGAGCAGCAGTGTTCCAAATCCCCGCTTCAGCGTGGAGGGAAGCAGGCAGAATAAAGACAGAAAAAGAGACAGACAGACAGACGGGAAGCGCATTAATAAAACATGACTGCATGATTTTCCAACCTCAAAGAGACGAACACAGGAAGGCACACTCCCAGAGCCGCAGCTGAGGTTCAGCACAGGGTAAAGGGAGCAGCATCTCTAACTAGCTCAGCACTGCAGTGCACTTGTTTAAGCCGTGCACCACGGCAACACCCTCTGATCACACTTACCAGTTCACTTCCTTCTAGAAGCCCGATTCCTGCCATCTTCTGTCCATCATTAACCTTTTCTGCATGCTGTCCCATTTTTCTGCAGGAGGGAGTTTAAGGAAGCACGGGCTTGTCAGAGAGACCAAGATCTAACCGAAGATGATGAAGACGATGTTTGCCAAGTCTGCAGGGCTTTCCAAAGGCATCCAAACCTTTGCAACCTTTCTTGCAATGTTATTTGAGTCTTTGCAGCAAAAAAGTGGTAACGAATCTGAGAATGGAGATGCTCCACAAGCTCAACGTGCAAGCTCACAAAGAATGGTGTGCCTATGTCACATTGAAAGAGGCAGAGTGATTATTTAAAATCATTATTGTGATTATTTTGGTCCATATTGAACTCAAGGTTATTTAACAAAAAACTAGTTCTCACTTCTGACCAAAAACACACCACTGCAGCACGGAGAACACCAGACAGCACTACACTGTTACGACTTGTGCCGTTCATGCTGCCTAAATGACATCGGAACTCTAAACTTAAATCATCAACAGCGTTCCAATTCTGTAAAACCTAAAATATCCAGAGTTCATGTATTATGGAGACTGCAAACAGAGACACTTGACAATAAACTGGATTTTTATTTTTGTCATATGTTGAAAATGTTCATTTTAATCCGTGTGAAACGAGCAATCCCTGGTGCCTACAGGGAACATTCAACGCTGTCGGTGAGTTTGTGCTCTGACAAAAACCATCGACCGTTGACTGTACCCTGAGGGACACCTAAAGCACAAGAAGCCACTCCGGTCAGGTCCAGCTCAAACCATCAGTGGAATAGAGATTTCATTCAACAAAAACCAGTCCAGCTGTTAATCAAGATGCATTATTCCTCAAGGCTGCAATAAACATTCATTGCTGTCGGTGGGTTTATGCAAGAACAACTCACTGATCAATGAATGCAGACTGCGGTTCAAACACTCCTGGTGATGATGCACACTAACAGGAAGGTGAGCAACTAACCCAACCCAGGGTGCACATGAACCTGTACATGGTTTTGTGTGCATACTAATATAATTCCTGTTCAGCTCATGCAAAATTCTTAAGCTTTTGGTATCAATAAATAGTTTGACTTTAAGTTTTCCAGTTTATTGATATGCAGCTGAAGTCAGAAGGTTTCACCCTTTTATCACTGCTGTACTAATTTTGGTCTTTTAATGACTGATCTGAACAGAAATTTTCCAAACATGGTAGAATTCTGGCTGCTCTTCATTTTTCTGGTCATAACTGGTAGAGTTCATTTAAACTGGTTGGCTTCCTCGTTCTGACTCAGCTTTTAGTCCTAACTGTCCAATCAGGTTGAGGTGTGACCTTTAAGAAAGGTCATTCTAGAAGCCTATGTCAGCCTGATTGATCCAATCAAAAACCAGTTCTAATGTGTTTCTGAGTTCACTGTCCTGTTGGACCACCCGAGGTCCAAGGTTCGACCATTTAAAGCCTAATTTATAGTTCTCCATCAGCTCGAATGTGGAGTCATGCACACGTATTGACGGGGGTGTTTTCCTATCAGACTTCTCCGTCACCTGAGGAGAGTTACAAAGCAATTCCCCGCCAGGACAGCAGAGGGCGTAGCGCTTTTCTGGGGTATTCTGCCACCATTACAGTCACATATCCGGTCCACGATAGTATATTTACTACTGTGTTTACATTGTTTTAATGTATTTTAGAGAGTTTTTAACACGGACAAATTTGTCCCTCTCTCTTATTCTACCTCTTCATGCGATCGGCACCTCTAAACCCACGTTTCCCGTCATTTCTGTCCATGAATAAAATGTTTGCTCTGTATCTTTTTACTCCTTCAGTCACGGATGAATAAACTTTCATATTTTTGGACTTTTTCCACGAGGCGTTCTTCAATCTGCTCCATGTCTGCCGCTAGATATCTTCAGTTCTCTTTATTTTTTGAGTCGGCAGTGGTGGTGCTGTTGACGTATTTCAAGGAAGCGGCATCCCGACCAATCACAAGCTTGCGCTCTCTATCGCTCTCGACGGACAGTTAAAAAAGAGGGCATGTCTCCGTCACCCTCTGCGGACCTGTTGGAGAGCTCTTGTGCCGACGCAAAATGGTGCTGCGTGTCTCTGTACCGACGCAGAAGTATAAATTAGGTTTAACTGATGGGTTTAGGTCAATCTGTAGAATCTGGAGGTGGTTCTCCCCCTCTTTATGCACCAGAACCACAAAAAGCTCCATCTTTCCTGGTAAAAAAAAAAAAAACATTACTGATGATCACAAACAGGATGTTAATCAACCTTTTCACGTTAAAAACCTTCTAGAACCTTCAGTAGCACTTATTAAGGTGTCTGTGTGTTTAGGTAGAACTTCTGTCTACACTGGCTCTAATAGATACCATATTCACTTGTGTAAAATTTAGTAATGTTTAAAACGTTCACTTACATCTCTGTTTGCATCCCAAGCAACACTATATCTCATGCTTTAAGTGTGTTAATGTTACGTGTCACGTTGTTGTGTGAATGTTTCCAGACAGTTTCACTTCACTAACCAGAGAGTGTGGTAAGCGACCAGAGGATTTGGTATCTATTACATTGTTTCAGAACTAAGCACCGAGGTATTTTAGACTAAATAAACCAAAATGATTTCTGTTTTGAAATTGTAAGACACTGTAATGAACGAAGGGTTTTAATATGTTGAAGAGGCTTGTCTAATGCTCACTTACTGAGATCTGGATTCATCAACACAAAGTCTGGATCAAATCTGTATTCGTGTTCCAACATTTAGATGTTCACAACATGACAACCATAAGAGCCATATGGGTGAAACCAACACTTAGGTGTAAACTACTATGTAACAATAACAACTCCAAGTTTTAAAGCAACATTCCGCAACTTTTACACCTTAAAATTATGCTTTTTTGTAAAGTTTTGGCTTCATTCTATCATCTATTATGTTCATTTTCGTACCTGTGATAGTGTTGGGGTGTCCCATGTCTGTTTACTGCACTATACAGTTTTTGAGCTCGGGTCGCTACCGGAAGTACTGACTGGGTGTGGCTTTACAGCCGAATATGGCAAGCCAAAGGGATAAAAAAGTGCGCGTTCTAAACGCGCGTTATGTCTGCCAAAATGCGCGTCTTGAACACGAGTTTTGACGCCAAAGGGGGCAAAAACTCGCGTGTTCTAAAGCGAGCATTATGTCCACCAAACTCGCGTCTTGTACGAGCGTTTTGGCAGACATAATGCGAGTTTAGAACGCGCAATTTTTTTATCCCTTTGGCTTGCCATAATTGTATAACGTAGACTCGCTGTTTAGCAGTGGCAGATCCACCATAGAAAGCTAGAAATCCCTTATCAGAGGAATCTAGGGAAAAAAAAGAACGTGATAGAGCAAGAGCAAAGACCAGAGTTATTATTGGGCCGTCTTTTCCTCACTGGAGAGCTCTTTTAGAAAGAACAGCATGAACTACGGACTCAGACCTAGCCGTGCTGCTAATGGATAGGTAAATAATAAATGATTTTACCAGGGTTATTGTGTTTGGTCGGGCATAAAGTTGTTATACAGTCCTGATAAAATTATTTATTCAATGTGTAGAGGTGGAAAAGTTTGTTTTCGTTGTTTTGCCTGACATTAGGAATGTAAACATGCCTCTTATGCCCAAGAGAGAGATTTGATTTTATGACAGTGACGTTACGCAGCAAGCCTTGAGAGGGCGACAGAGAGCATATAACTGCAAAGTTGTGGAATGCTGCTTTAAGTGATTGAAAGAGTTGAATGAATCTGACATCAGGGTACGACATACACTCACCGGCCACTTTATTGGGTACACCTTGCTAGTACCGGGTTGGACCCTCTTTTACTTTCAGAACTGCATTAATCCTTCGTGGCAAAGATTCAAAAAGGTTCTGCAAACATTCCTCAGAGATTTTGGTCCATATTGACATGATAGCGTCACTCAGTTGCTGCAGATTTGTCAGCTGCACATCCATGATGCGAACCTCCCATTCCACCACATCCCAAAGGTGCTCTATTGGATTGAGATCTGGTGACTGTGGAAGCCATTTGAGTCCAGTGAACTTATTGTCATGTTCAAGAAACCAGTCTGAGATGATTCCAGCTTTATGACATGGAGCATTATCTTGCTGGAAGTAGCCATCAGAAGATGGGTACACTGTGGTCATGAAGGGATGGACATGGTCAGCAACAATACTCAGGTAGGCTGTGGCGTTCAATTATTGGTCAATTAGTACTAAGGGGCCCAAAGTGTGCCAAGAAAATGTCCCCCACACCATTACACCACTAGCCTGAATCGTTGATACAAGGCAGGATGGATCTATGCTTTTATGTTGTTGACACCAAATTCTGACCCTACCATCCGAATGCCGCAGCAGAAATCGAGACTCATCAGACCAGGCAACATTTTTCCAATCCTCTATTGTCCAGTTTTGGTGAGCCTGTGTGAATTGTAGCCTCAGTTTCCTGTTCTTAGCTGACAGGAGTGGCACCCGGTGTGGTCTTCTGCTGCTGGAGCCCATCTGCCTCAAGGTTCCACGTGTTGTGCTTTCAGAGATGCTCTTCTGCATACCTTGGTTGTAACGAGTGGTTATTTGAGTTACTGTTGCCTTTCTATCAGCCTGAACCAGTCTGGCCATTCTCCTCTGACCTCTGGCATCAACAAGACATTTTCACCCACAGAACTGCTGCTCACTGGATGTTTTCCCTTTTTCGGACCATTTTCTGTAAACCCTAGAGATGGTTGTGCGTGACAATCCCAGAAGATCAGCAGTTTCTGAAATACTCAGACCAGCCCGTCTGGCACCAACAACCTTTCCACGTTCAAAGTCACTTAAATCACCTTCTTCCCCATTCTGAAGCACGGTTTGAACTGCAGCGGATCGTCTTGACCATGTCAACATGCCTAAATGCATTGAGTTTCCACCATGTGATTGGCTGATTAGTAATTTGCATCAACGAGCAGTTGGACAGGTGTACCCAATAAAGTGGCCAGTGGCAGTATATTGAAATTTTAAAAATAAACACGGGCATAAGTTTTACTTTTTTAAATAGAATCATTTGAGATGGAACACCTTAGCAATGCAGAGCACCGTTAGAGCTCGAGCTCAGATCACCAGACAGTTCACGGGACCGTAGGGACAGAAACCTTTATGATCAGCTTTTCAAAACAACTTGGAGCGTGGCTTCAATCGCAATAAAAAGCAAGTGATGTTCAAACTAAAGGGAAGTCTGTGACAGTGCAGAGACCGCCCCCATACCCCCTTTTTACCGCCATCGCGTTTTCTTTTGTAAAAAGGACACAGTTACGACCTATATGGCTACCAGATGCTTGCTCAGCTTTGCCGCAAATTGGCAACATTGTTTTATAAAAGAGGTTTAAGAAGGCATTAACTAAAAACAACAGAACAGGATATCAAAACCACCAAAACTCAGACTGAAGAGACAAAACCAAACACAGAAAACCAGGAGCCAAAAACATCCAACCACTTTAAAAACATATTAACTTTAAATATTCTATTGCTTTAATCCAGCTTTATGGCTCAGTTATATTTATCCATAAACCCTGATGAACCTAATCAGTTAGGTAGACTACAGGCTTGTCTTGAAGACATAAAAATCTGGATGACTCTAAACTTTCTGCTGTTAAATCCAGACAAGACTGAAGTTATCATCTTTGGACCAGAACCTCAGAAAAAGAAACTGCTTAGTCAGTCACCTGATCTAAACGGTATTAAATTAGCCTCCGAGAACAAAGTAAAGAACCTCGGTGTAATCTTTGACCAGGACATGTCATTCAAATCCCACGTTAAACAGGTTTGTAGGATTTTCTTCTTCCACCTTCGGAATGTTGCTAAGATTAGAAGCATCCTTTCCAGAAGTGATGCTGAAAAACTGAGTCATGCATTTATTACCTACATTGGCTGCCTGTTAAATTCAGAATAAATTTTAAGATCCTCCTTCTCACTTTAGCCCTTTTTATAAGACACACCATGCCGGCAAATCAGCGCAATATTATCGCAACGTGTTTCTTATGAACGCGCCATGGCGGTATCACGTTCCGGTAATTTTGCGGCATTTATGCCGCCACGCTTGATAGTAATATTGCGGTAATATTGCGGGCTTCGCTGGTCTTATAAACGCACATTAAGCATTGGCGCAAAAGAGGGAGGTGTCATGACCATGTGATGAATTAATGCTGCGCTCCGGCCGGGAACTTTATTAAAAATGAAAGTAAACACGCGCTTAAGTTTCACTTTTGTAAACAGAACCAGCTGAGATGATAAACTGGAGCAATGTGGTGCTCTGGGAGCTTCTCTCCGTTAGATCTGCAGCTCAGATCATCTGACAGCTCACAGGGATGGTGGAGGACACACACCTGTAGCTGGTTTTTAAAATAAAAACTTAAGGAGCGTGGCTTCGATCGCAATAAAAAGCAAGTTATGTCCAAAATACACAGAAGTCCGCGACAGTGCAGAGACCGCCCCCATACCTTCTTTTTGCCACCATCGCGTAATCTTTTATAAAACTGACATGATTGCGCAACATTACCGCCACGGTCTGAGCTCTTATAAACGACCTAATGCTCCCTGATGCCGCATCGGCGTTGCGGCAAATTGGTGGCATTGTTTTATAAAAGAGGCTATATAAAGCTCTTAATAATCAAGCTCCATCATACATCAGTGATCTGATTGTTCCACATGTTCCTAACAGAGCACTTGGCTCTCAGACTGCAGGTTTACTGAAGAAGAAGGAGAAACGATCTTTTATATAGCGCCTCTCAAGATAAAAAATCACAAGGCGCTTCACAAGAACAAAAAGTAAAAATTGTGATTAAAAAAGGATGTGAAAAAAGGCTAAAGGAAAATGAATAAGAAAAGGGTAATCGGTGGATCATCGGTGGTCTTGCCCAAGGACACAACAGCAGCATTCTCTGCCGGGAGCCAGGATCAAACCCGCAGCCTTCTGATTACTGGACAACCCGCTCTACCTCCTGAGCTATTGCTGCCCCCAGCTTGCTTGTAATGATTTAGATATGTTCTGCCCTCTATCGCCAGGAAAATTACACACCACATTAGCCAGCGAGCCGTCCCGCCGTCGTTAGGACAGCCTGACGTAGAAAAAAGACAGCCTAAATAACGAGGGGTGGCTTTAAAAATTGATGGCAAGCGGTCCCTGTTTTCTGTAATATCTAATCTAGAATTTGCATTTTGTGGAAGTAAAATAAAAAACTGATTATTGCACAAATAATTCGACAAACGTGTTCAAGTCTGTACTACTGGAAATGCACAGATTCATTGCGGGGGTTACCCCTACGGAATCCCCGTTTGTCTTTGATCTCAGCGGCGCAGCTGAAGTGGGTGGATGGAGACGCGCTTCTAAAGAAGACGAGTTACGTCGGTTACAGACTTGGTTTGGGTTTAAGGAATCTGGTGTTGAACAGAAAAACATCCTCAGTAAAATATTCTGGGCGACGGTAAAGTCCAATCTGCGGTAAAAGTTCGTAAACACAAATGACCTTAAATGCCGTTCGTTTATTAACACGTGATGAACACGCTTCCAAACTTTTTGGACATTTCCTGTGATTTAGTTTCAACAAATTTCCCTCAACTGTTTCCGCTGAGTCTTCCATTTTATTATTAATAATAATAATAATAATAATAATAATAAGCCACAGCAGGGCTCAGTAATGACACACAGGTCTGAACCCCCCCACCCCCACCCCTCGCTCACGCCGTGCAGCTGTGACGTCATTAGCTGATTCAAAGGCAGAGAAAAAGGACAAACCTCCAACCTTATTTTAATATTTGTCAACAAAAACGCAGCTCAGTATCATTTTATCTGCAGTTACTCACTAGTGAAGAAAACATAACTTCTAAAAATGATTCAATGAATCAGGAAAGCAGGAAGCAATGTTATTTCTGTTTTTATTATTTTTTTTACTTCAGTTCAAACTATTTAGAATTTTGTGTTTTCATCACATTTAGCTTGTATTTTATTTAAAATATCTTCAGCTTTATTCACTTTGAGAATTTTTGTGTTGCATTGTTTGGAAAAATAATCATAACACAACATAATTACTTGACAGGTTTTGTATTCTTAAATACATTTTGAATGTGAAATGTTTCTTAAATGGTTTCTACACTTTTTAGAAGTATTATGACACAATTGCTAAACACTATGAAAAGCTGCATGGAACGAGTCTATCTCATAGATTAGTTTCACCTTTTATGTTGAATTACTGACATAAATGATAAAACTTTTGCACCAGATTCTAATTTTTCCAAGTTTCACCTGTGAGGCATCAAATACGACCTGGGGTTTTCTTTCTGGGCCTTGATTTGACTTTTTAAGTAGTGTCCTATTGAGCCTCAGTGGGTTTTCTGGCTGAGCAGGTATGAGCCTCAGCATGTTGCCTAAAGCGGGCTTCTCACCATGACCCAGATGTTAAATTCCACAACTTCCTTCTGATTTTCCACCACAAACTGCAGCTTTCTACACTGGATTTACTTTGTTACATAACATTAGCAATCTGCTCAGACGGGAAGTGATTTGTTTCACATAAAAGTATGAAACAAGTTAAATAATAATAAATCAAATCACCCATGGTTCTGATACCCATCAATAATATTCCTACTTTTCTATAGTTCTTCCATAATTCCTGGTGCATTCCTTTGACCAATTTACCATTGTGTGGATTTGCATTTCTGCAGGTGAAATGACAGGCAGCAAAATAAACAAAGACACTGTACTAGTGTAATAAAACAAAGTCATTCTGCCTTAAATGAACTGATTTATATGAGTACTTTTTAAAGGAAAACATTAAAAACATACCATTGACTCTACATGCTTAAGTATGTCACTGGAGAAGATGGACACCTGAACATATCTAGCTATTATTGGCTATAGGATTATGGTATTGGTAAAAAAGGAAATGATAAAAATTTGGTTCTAATATTGAATATTTGATTTTCTCTAAACATTCCAAATGTTCTCTTTTTCATTTTTAATCTTAAAATGTTATTGTTGACTCTACAGTCTGTAAAATTGAACTGAATTATATTAAAACAAGTGATTAAAGCTGCTTTAGCAAATCTACAGAACAAGCTAGGTGTTGAACGCAAACACGGTCACAAAACACTCACCCCTCCCCTCAGGTATCTTCCCTGAGACACTTCTGCCATAACCAGAAACCTGCATTGCCACAGTAAACCAGATAGCTCTAAACACCAGTCACCGTTTAGGTCCAAACGTCTTTTGTTGTCCATGACTTCAAATGGTGTTTTTCTTTTTGGGACTCTGGTAGTTTGTCCTAAAGTTGAAGTGGTAGCAGCCAGCTGTTTCTCCTTCTCTGATGTTATTGAGCGGAGAACCTCTCACACCAGTGGTGTTCTGGTGCTGAATACGTGAGTGGAGGACCCAAGGAAGTGTGGCGGTTCGGTGAGACCGACAACCGGATGGTCCAATGGTTGATTTTGGTCCGAAACGTGTTATTGGTGGAGGTTTTTAGACAAATGCAAGAGAACCACTTTATACATTTTTTTTTGTTTTGTTTTTTTAATCGCCACAACATATTTATATGTTTGACCATTGTTAAGAGGCATGAAAAAAATGTTAATTTGTTTTCCAAATTTGCCATTGCAGCTTTAAATTATGTCATGCCCAAAAATACACACCAGCACTGTTACCATTTAACACTATTTTCCCAGACATGTCATGCATCTTTCCAACAGAGAAACATTTGATTGTAATCATATATGTACAATAATAAAATACTCAATATTTCAATAATTATACTTGAAAAAACAAATTTTCAGAAAGGGCACTTGAGCCATTGCTCTGCCTTCTTCTCAAAATTTCCACGCAGCAATGGATTGTGGGTAATACCATTCACCAAAGTCCGCATTGATGCAGACTTTGAAAAAGTGCAGATCAAGGGTGCAAGGGGGCGTGGTCAACTTCTGCACTTGAGAATCGGGGCACCCTACGCACTCGCACCCATGGACAGGGTGGAAGTGCGAGTATTGGGACTGGGCCGAGGACTACACCAGGTTTCATGGCTGTAAGTATAACTACTAGGGTGGGGGGTCCTTAGGTGACACTGTGGTGTTTTTTTCTCTTACTTGGTCTGAGATCACTGAAATCTACAGATTCTGAACCAGTTCTGATTTTGTAGCAAAATTTTCTGGGTTCTGGGGTTCACTCAGGCCTCCAGGATTTAGCAGGAGAATAATAAACTGTTGTTCAGACTTTCACAATTGAACTGAGAATAAAGGTGAATAAAGATAGATGGATGCATTTCCCCAGCTGTGAATAAAGCAACAGAGATGGCGTAGCAGGACCACAGAGAGATTCTCCCTGTGGAAATGGGCTGAAGTTATATGCGCCGACACGGGAACAACGTGACCCATTTCTCTCTGGAAACTCCGCAGGCTGACCCCGGCTCCAATGCAAGTCACATCAAGCGAGAGGAAAAGGGCTGTGAATCAGATCTGGGCTAATCATGAATTATTAAAGGCTAAAATAACAAGAAAGCAGAGGGATGAGCAGAAGCTCCTCAAACACTTTTCATCCCATTTAGAGAGAAAGGGCTGGAGCACTCCGGGAGGAGAGAAGGAACATCGACAGGAAATGGATACAAGTGGGTCTGATCTTTATTAATAATGAAAAGTTCTATACATTCACTCAACTAAAATCCCATCCTGGCGTCTACATGAGGAAATCCAGGTTGAAAGGCCAATAATTTAGAAAGAAACAGAGAAAGGGGCTGGACAGCCCAGTGAAATGAGAACCTGGTGATGCTGGATGGATGCTGGATGGATGCAGCTGCATGAAGTCAGCCCATGTGAGCACAAAGAAGAAGCATGTGCTGGTCCAAAGCCAAGTAGCTCCATATGAATGCACTGGGTCCAGATGGAACATGGTAGGAAACATTTGAGAGATTCAGCACGGATCTACTGCCCCCCGGTGGTCAGAGTCTGGATGTACATGAATTCATTCATTGATCTAAACCAGAAGGTCCAAACATGTTAAATCCTGAATGTATTCATTTAAGGACACAACCGTTTATTCCATTATGATTATTTTTACCTACTCAGAAACACCTTAAACAAAATATTAGACACAATATAAAAGAATAAAGTCGTAGTTTATTCATCAGTAAATCTCTGTAGATCTGAGACTTGAAGGGTCTCATAAGCTTGTCTAAATCAACTCAAAGCATCCAATTCCCTGAATCTGATGGGTTCTAGTTTAGCGGTCTGTAAAGTAAATCTGAGTCCATTATCATGAACAAAAACAGGAGCTGATTCACTCTTTCTTCAGTCATGTTTGATGGATTTGGTCACATTTTATGAACAGAGCTCACAAATCTGCTTTAGCTATATTTTAAATGTATTAATTTGATTTATTTAATTCAAACAGAAAAAAAGAACTCATTAAAACCAACAGAATATACATATCAACACTAACATTTGATTGAAAAGGAGACACGAACAGTTATTCCACGGTCTACTACACATTCTTATCACATCTAGACATCTACACTCACTTGTCATCATTTATCATTTATTTAAATGTTTGTGATCGTTCATTTCAATTGTTTTGGATAAATGATGATTTTAGATGATGTTGCAATCATTAGAGTATTTAGATGTTAATATTATATTTTCCATTCAACTAAATCATGAAAATTCAGTACCATCCATCCATCTTCATTCGCTTTCCAGAGTCGAGTCACGGGGGCAGCAGCCTAAGGAGAGAGACCCAGACTTCCCTCTCCCCAGCCACTTGGGCCAGCTCCTCCGGGTGAATCCCAAGGCGTTCCCTGGCCAGCTGAGAGACATAATCTCTCCAGCGTGTCCTGGGTCTTCCTTTGGGTCTCTCCTCCCGGTTGAGCGTACCCGGAAAACCTCACCAGGGAGGCGTCCAGGAGGCATCCTAACCAGATGCCCAAGCCACCTCAACTGGCTCCTCTCGATGTGGAGGAGCAGCGGGTCTACTCCGAGCCCCTCCTGGATGACTGAGATTCTCACCCTCTCTCATTTCATCTGCTTGAATCTGCAATCTCTTTCTTTAGTCACTACCCAAAGCTCGTGACCATAGGTGAGGGTTGGAAAGTAGATCGAAGGAACACCTCGTTCTTACCTTTAGATTAGCTCCTTGCATTTTTAGAGTAATAACTTTTAATTTTTTGGTGGTATAATGTAATTTCCTGTCATGTTTATTAATACTGAGAGACACAATTTCAAACTGTCAGTGTGCATTTTGGTATTGTCTAGGGATGCTCTGATCCGATCATGTCATCAGAAATCAGGCCCGATTGCATGATTTTAAAAAAATCTGAATTGGGTGTAAAAGATTAGATTTAACATTTTAAAACAACAAACATGACTTTTTTACTTCATCCAGAGGTAGAGATTTTCAAATGGAACAAGTCTTATTTTCAACAAGTTCCTCTATATAAATATTCTTGTAGGACAACAAAACAGAATTTACGACAGGCAGGGATTCGGATATCAAGGTGCAGCTGTTAGCAAGCAGGCTAACGCTGAGCTAACGTGTCTCCTCAGGAGAGCTCAAATGTCTGCAGCTTGGTGGTATTTTAAACCGAACCGAATATACTGGGCATACTGGGCATTCAGCATGCTGGAAAAGACAGAGCTGCATGTTAATTTCTGCTTTTCCCTTCCGGCGTCAACAGAGAGAATCACTCGTCTCCATTAATTCCCAGTTTGCCACCAACAGTCCCAGTATAGGAAGAGCCTAGGTAAAGGTCACAGTTAGACCCATTGGGGTCAAATGTCATTATCCTTTGGCTGATTTTAAATGCTACATTTAGAAAAGAATCTATTTCCCATACTGTCAGAAAAATGGTTTTAAAAGTTGGTCCCAAAGTGAGAAGTTGTCACTATGGTAACAGGATTGAAATCAGACGACCAGGTGAGATGATCAGAGTTCTGGCTGAACAACAGCCTCCAGGTAACTATTCAGCTGTTTGGTTTTATTTATAAAGAGAGTTAAAAAAAATCCTGATATCTGTAGTTCAAAACTTATCATCATCATCATTATTATTATTATTATTATTATCATTATTATTTTTATTATTATCATCATTAATTATTATTTTTTTATTATTATCATCATCATCATCATCATTATTATTATTATTATTATTATTATTATTATTATTAATATTAAATCGTAAATTTGGAACTTTTGCCCTACATGACCCACACTGTCAGTGAATGGACTGTAAGCTGCTCAACTCTATCTGATAATTCTACGCTGACATGAGGTCAACCTCTGGATGCTTAGTGTTAAAACAGCTGCTGCTACCTCTGCTTTATGGCCTCTGACCTGAGTTTGTGGTCAGTGAATGGAGGTTTGTGGATTCCCACCCTCGTCAGGGCCTTTACAAGCCCAAAGAGCCCTGCCACCCCACCCCCCGACCTCAACATCACCCCTGCCCAGTGCATGCACCAGAGCATCCTGGGAGCAGCGTAGGGCCAATGTAGGGGGGGCAGAAAGTTTATAACCCAATCAGGCGCTGACTCATAAACCCCCCCAGCCAACAAAGCTGCCCATTCAGTGTGTGTAGGGTTATTGGTTCCTTTCCAGTTTCACCACACACACACACACACACACACACACACACACCTTACTGTGTTTGGAATGGGTCAATGTCGAAGGATAGCTGCACACAATCACATCAGAGCCACTAAAAGGTCAGCTGTTAGTGAACTGTGTGTGACCTCTGACCCCTACACAGTACCACCTGGTGTTGCTATGGCACCCAGAGGAGTCTGCAGTGAACTTCTCCTGAACCTGGACCTTAACATTGGACCTCTGCCTCACCTCTGGCCTCTGCTGGACGTTCCTCTCACATTTTTGCAAACACCACCGTAAAAAGCACAGAATGGACTCACTCCATAAGTGATGAGCAGAAGTCACTGGGTACCCGGCTTGATGTGGTTCCTCCTGCTGGTTTTAACTTCTCACACTCCTACCTGCTGCTTTGGAATGGAACTGACTCGTCATTTGGCTCCTGGGGCCTCATTTATCAAACGTTCGTAGAAACGTTCCTATATTCCCTCCTACGGATGAAATTTAGAATGTGTGTACGAACAGTCAACGTCCTGATTTATGAAACATGCGGTGGCCTCTCGTACGCATGTTCCTCCGCAATCGTCTGATGATAAATCCCACCTGTGCGCATATAGGAGCTCGTGCACGTGTATCGTCATTTACATACAGAAACGCCCTGAATTAACCATATTTGGTCACACTACGTCCTCAGGTCGGGAGGGGATTCCCTGGGTTCTTCCCGGAAAAAAAAGACAAACTTTATTGACAGCGAGATCGAAGCACTGGACACTTGACAACGCGTGTATGATCGGGGAGCAGAGGAGGTTCTGGAGGTTTTTATTTGTAAAATACAATCTGGACTGGAATTGGATCAGTGCTGCGCTCACGGAAGAGCCGTTCCCTCTGGAGTGCTCTCTGCTCTGCTAAATCATGCAATACTAATAATAAGAATAAGAAACGATGTTTTAGCGAATCTCAAGAAAAACCACGGGGCGCTTCCCAAGGTCAAAATAATTACATTAAATTAAAACATAATAGATAAATAAATTCAAAATGATTTAAAACATCATAAAAATGGGAAGAGTAAACATTGTGATTACAAAATAACACGAAATCAGCCGTTCTACAATGTCAGATTCCCGTGGGTCACGGGTGTTTTAGCTCCAATAATAATAATCCAACAAAATATTTATTTATTGGGTAAAATAATTAGTGGATGAGGAACACGTGTGGACCACTGAGACCTTCAGAATTGCGGTTCCCTCGTTCTGCCACTAGATGCTGTTCCTACGCACGGTCAGACCTGTACTTATATTTAGGAACGTTTTCACGCACAAGTACAAATTGGTAAATACCACACAATGCGTAAAATCGTTCCCACGCACGAAATACGCACAGATCTGTACGTAAGTACGGTTGATAAATGAGGCCCCAGGTCTCAGAAGCTGTTTTATATCTGCCCAGTCTAAAACTATTTTCACCACTAGATGGAGCTCTTTTCCTCAGGGCCTTAAACAGCTGACATCGCCACTGGTTTGAGAACTGAAGGTCTTCATCATCAGTGTATTTACATGTTGTAAAACACACGTGTGTGAAAGGAGAGAATGCTACTAAACATGGCTAAACATGTGTGTATTCTATCAGTCTCACATTTATAAAGTTGCATATTCATAAGAAAGAAAGAAAGAAAGAAAGAAAGAAAGAAAGAAAGAAAGAAAGAAAGAAAGAAAGAAAGAAAGAAAGAAAGAAAGAAAGAAAGAAAGAAAGAAAGAAAGAAAGAAAGAAAGAAAGAAAGATTTTTATATAGCGCCTCTCAAGATAGAAATCACGAGGCACTTCACCAGAACAAAAAATAAAAATCAAAAATAATTCAAAAAATATTGTAATAAAAATGGAGAAAAAGGAAATTTTTTGATTAAAAAATGAGAAGGAAGAAAAAAACGAAAAAAAAAGATAATCACGTGATCCTGAGGAAGACAGAATTGGTAGAAACAGCAGCACAATGAGAAGCTAGTGAGGAAGAATCAACAGAAGGTCACTCCAAAGCCACCTGAACAGGTGAGTCTTCAGCTGCTTTTTAAAGGAGACCACTGAGTCCACTGATCTCAGGCTCAGGGGGAGAGAGTTCCAGAGTCTGGGGGCCACAGCAGCAAATGATCTGTCACCTTTGGTCTTTAGCCTGGTGCGCTGCACAACCAGTAGGCTTTGATCACTGGACCTCAGGGACCTGCTGGGGGTGTAGGGACTGAGAAGATCACCAATGTATGATGGTGCTTGTCCATGTAAGGCCCTAAAAACCAGAACCAGGATCTTGAAATGAACCCTGAAGTTAACCAGTGAAGCTGGAAGAGGAGCGGGGTGACGTGGGTGTGTTTGGAGGACTTGGTCAGCAGCCTAGCACAGGCATTCTGGACCACCTGTAGACGGTTCAGGGAGGTTCTACTCAGACAAGAGAAAAGCCAGTTGCAGTAGTCTAAGCGTGAGGAGATGAAGGTGTGGAGAACAATCTCCAGTTCAGAGCAGGATAGAATGGGACCCAGCTTAGCAATGTTCCTGAGATGGAAGAAGGAAGAGAGAACAAGAGAACTAACATGAGAATTCAGGGTTAGAGATGGGTCAAAGGTCACACCAAGATTCCTGACGGAGGGTTTGGTGTGAGAAGCAAGCTGACCAAGAGAGTCTCTGACTTTGGGAACCAGCTTGTCTGGAGCATAGATGAGGATCTCAGTCTTGTCTTCATTCAGCTGTAGAAAGTTCCCAGACATCCAGGTTTTAATAGAGTCTAAGCTGAAAGCTTAGACATCTCGTGGGGTTTAAAGGACATGTACAGTTGGATGTCATCTGCATAAAGATGGTAGGAGATTATTTTAAAAGAGCTCAGGGTGTGCTGGAGAAGGAGCAGAAAACTGGTTGCCACATTTCCTCACCTTCAGACACCAGATGAGATTCATTTGTATGACATCATGTCAGAAACAATAGATACCCGAAAGGTGGCGTCACATCTGCTGAAAAATGGCTCCACTCACCTGGATTTGTTTTGAGTGAAAACACCAGGTTACCATTTCCCCACTTATGAGCCTCTTTCAAAATAAAAGCAGACTTCCTGTTTGTGTATGGTCCATCACATGTATACATGTATGTGGTTTGTTCATAACTCCTCAACAGTGTCCTTCAAAAGTCTCCCTGTCCTGTCTCAACAGTTTCAGCTTTTGTTGGTAAAAAGCCACATTAGAACCAAAAATCTTTCTTATAGTTGGACAACACAGTAATACGATTATAAATGACAGAATGACCCTTTATAATGATAAGTAACCCTCACATGGTCACCTTATACCATCCCTTCCACCGTAATACATGGTGTCTGTGTGCAGCTAAAATCTAGCCAAGTGCTCCAGCTGGTCATGCATTTCCAAGAGTTTCGCTTCACCGATCAGAGTTTAAACTTCATTCATACAATACGGCTTGGTTTATTCCATCTGATCTCTGCAGGTTTTGCCGTAATGACATTTTTTTCTGTTTGCCAGTAGATTTTAAAGTTGCGAGTGAAACTAAAAAATCAGAATCTGGTGCAAAAGTCCATTTATGTCAGTAATTCAACTTTGAGAGACCATCTAAAGCAGGGGTCTCCAACTCCAGTCCTGCTAGTTTTCTCTGTTTCCTGCTCTGCCACACCTGAATGGAGTAATTTAATCCGCACCTTATCTCTGCTCAGGCCTGTTAATTACTCATTCATTTCAATCAGGTGTGTAGGAGCAAAGAAACAGCTAACATGCATGATGGTAGCTCTCGAGGACTGGAGTTGGAGACCCCTGATCTAAAGGCTCAGGAACCCTTTGAAGGTGTTCTGGATTCATCAGCTGATTAGAGTGTGACACTTTGAGTCTAGAATATTGAACCTTTTCAGCCTTCTATACAGACCATAGCTGAAGCAAAATAATTTTGCTCTGCAGGTCGGTCTAGCCACGCTCCATCGGAACCTCCATAGCCTTGACCAGTCTGGTGGCGTGCCAGTCATAGCACTCTATCGGTTTGGTGGGCGGGATGATACGACGGAGCAGAACAACTAAGATAGTAAATGGCCTGTATTTGTATAGCGCCTTCTTAGGGTTCTACAACCCCCCAAGGCGCTTCACAACACAATCAGTCATCCACCCATTCACACACACATTCACACGCTGGTGGGGATGAGCTACATTGCAGCTACAGCTGCCCTGGGGCGCACTGACAGAGGCGGGGCCTGCCGTACACTGGCCCCTCCGACCACCACCAGCAGGCAAGGCGGGTTAAGTGTCTTACCCAAGGACACAACGACAGCGACAGAGTGAGTGGGACGCGAACCTGCAACCTTCCGATTGCAAGGTGGCCACTTAACTCCTCTGCCACCATCGCCCTATTGGCCCACTGTTGGCTTTTTTAAAAGGGCTTTGGCATCAACTTTGGACTATTTAGACTTGGGCTTTTCTTTGAGTCAAGAGCAGATAGAGGTACTTAAGACCTTTATTCAGAAAAAGAATGTATTTCAATGTTCTTCAACAGTGTATGGCAGACTGCCCCATTGACTGACATCTGTAGTACGTCACATTGTTCGTTGTCCGGTAGCATGCAGAGACAGTTTTAAAGACAACCGTAGATCCCGCCCACGACTGAGCTCTGTCTATGGGGCGTGGCCAGAGTATATTCACATATATAAGATGGCTTGCCAGACTAGAACCATTATTCACAATACTGTAGTTGTTTGAGATTTTTGACTTTGGGGTTTCCATAACAAATAAAGGCTTGAAGTATCTGGCTTTGCATCTCATATATTATTTTCACTTTTTAAAGGGACTATATCATGCAAAATCCACTCTTTGGAGTTTTTGACTATGTTCTATTA
>SSNS01000050.1:2183479-2197972 GCA_006937985.1 Aphyosemion australe | reverse complement strand
ACATTGTTCGTTGTCCGGTAGCATGCAGAGACAGTTTTAAAGACAACCGTAGATCCCGCCCACGACTGAGCTCTGTCTATGGGGCGTGGCCAGAGTATATTCACATATATAAGATGGCTTGCCAGACTAGAACCATTATTCACAATACTGTAGTTGTTTGAGATTTTTGACTTTGGGGTTTCCATAACAAATAAAGGCTTGAAGTATCTGGCTTTGCATCTCATATATTACATTAAAATTCTTAACGATCTTATATCGTGAAATCGCACGGCCCTATGTTCTATTATTTCCTCATGAAAAACACCCTCTGCAAGCTGCAGGAGCCTGGATGGAGCATGGTTGCGTCATTGTGCGTTAATCTGCGGTCTCCGATAACTGAACTTTTGCACGATATTCAAATTTCTCAAGTTTCACTGGTATGATCATCCCCATTTAATTATAAAAAGCTCATATTGAGTGCAGTAATTTAAAGAATAAACTAAAAAACAAGTTTTTTGTTTATCATTACTTTTTTCTGAAGAAAGGATCTAAAAACCAGAAAATGCACAGATGGGCTGATTTACTTCCAACAAGAAAATGAATGTTTAAACTCACCCATGCCATCACTGCGTTCAGACTCCTGGGTTTGGTCGCTGAACAAACCTGGTGGCAAGATCAGAAGATGAAGCGTTAGATGTGACAACAACACAAAGCCGAGTTGTTTTTGTTCCTAGGGGACAACATTAACCTTCAGACAGTTAGTTGGACAATACTAAACCTTTCCTGGATGTTCTCCTCAACACTGATGGTGAGAAACAAATCCTCTCTACAAAACTGAAAATCTAGACCTGCAACATCTACATTTCACCTACAGTCTGCATCTACAATTCATCTGATCAGTATGAAGCAAGAACATCCTCATTAAAAAGTAGAGTAGAACAACAGAAAATGTTAGCGGTGTACCGACGATGTTCACAATGAATAGCTCCACTCAGTCTGTCGTTGCATCCTTGGACATTGGCCATTGCCTGCTGGTGGTGGTCGGAGGGACTGATGGCGCCAGTGTACTGCAGTCTCGCCTCCGTCAGTGCGCCCCAGGGCAGCTGCAGCTACGATGTAGCTCATCATCACCAGGGTGTGAATGTGTGAATGACTGATTGTGTTGTAAAGCGCCTTGCGGAGCTCTAGGACTCTGGAAGGCGCTATATCAAATACAGAACATTTACCATAAAATGAAGTAAGACACAACAAGCCAAATGCAGTTGTGTGACAGTTTGGATGTGCTCTAGGGCCGTGCGATTTCACGATATAAGATCGTTAAGAATTTTAATGTAATGACGAGCTACCAAAGCTCGGAGNCGACAGACACACCGATAAACCAATCATAACTTTAGGCAGCGTGTTGGTTTGTTTAGCTGGGTGCTCGGTAGAGATGAGGAGAATAATCTAATCGATGCATTAAGATGATGACACACAATTATGAATAGTTGAAGAAGCACACCATAATCGATTGTAGCGCTAGCCACTAGCACTAGCCGCTAGCTTGCTCCGTCTCTAAGCGCTAATCACATTCTCATGCGTCTGCTCAATCAGGAAACCTCTGGGTCAATGTTCTGCTCTAAACTTTGCATTTGGCTTCGTGTCTTTTATTATTTGGGGACGTTCGTTCGTATTTTAGCGTGCCTTTTCACCGTGGCTGCCACCGGAGTTTGTTTATCCTGTGAAGAGACGGGCCAAACCCCTCCCTCGTAGGAAACATCTACGGAGAGCAGCAAGTCCAAAAAGGCAATGAGCGTAATCCGCTGGTAGTGGATGCAAACGCAAACACATCATGAATTTAAATAGATTTTTTTTCTCTGGACAAGAATTATTACTAATATATTTTGAATGATAGGCTATGAGCCACCTCTAAATAGATAAATTATTTTTCATTAATTATAAAAATATAATAAATAAAAGTGCCTGTGGGACATTTGAGACATGCCATTAAACAGAACTTGGTCCATTCTCCAACATTTCTGAACTTATTTGTTCAAACAAATAAATATACTAAGCCCTGGAACTGTGGCATAAATATTTAACTCTAAAAGCTAATATATGAACCCATTATGGATTTTTAAATGGAAGGTATTTTTTTGTTTGATCATGTTTATTGTAATAGAACAAATTAGCTATTTTTCTTACCTAAATTAAAACAAGTGTTCAAACAGTACCCTGTCTGAAATATTCTATCATATTTTCTGTGAAGGGGTATGCTTTTAAATGTATCTATTTTATTGGTAAATAACTTCCAAAATGTATGAATTGTCGAAATGGAAAAAATCGTGATAAAATCGAGATCGTGATTTTGCAAAAAATAAATCGTGATATTATTTTTTTTCCATATCGCCCACCCCTAATGTGCTCTATGCTTGAATGCAGCTACAAGTCAGTCATCATGCAGCAGCAGCAGCATCATCATGCAGCAGCACCACTCCCCACCTCTGAAATTCAGCTTGAAGCAGGTGAGTTTTGTAACAGCATGTTAGAGCTGAAGTCCTGTTACTCAACGAGTCATATCATACGTTATGCTTCAGGTGTGTTTATTACCTGATGTCCAGTCATTTATAAATCACTGTGTGCCTTACTGAAGGGTTATTTATATTTACTCGTTTGATTTACTTCCAGCTGAAGGGACAGAGACAGCAGCACTTAGTGCGTTTACATGTGCAGTATCAACATCTAAGTTGATCCTGGTCGAACTTATGATAATAAGCTGCGAGTCTTTATCCTTGTTTACACGCGCTTTAGAAAACCAACCTCTCAAATGATGTTCATTCCACTCCGGTACAGTAGGTGGCGACATGCGCCCTTTCATGTCGGGCATTGTTCCGGTTAGCTTGTAGCAACACAATTTGTAAACAAACGCTGGCGGGAGTAAATGAGACGGAATTGAAACAGAATATGCACTGTGGATGAAAGAATGAACAACGATGCTGCAGCACAGCTTATTGGTACGTACTGCGCTGTTAGATGTTGGTACGCGTGTTACGTTGTGGCGGTGATATTATCAGACGAGCGCTACTGCGGCCGCGTCACTTCCGGAATGCGAGCGTCTAGTCAGTTCAGCTCGGCTGACCCGTTTACATGCAGAAGGAAGTCAGATAACTACCGCATTATCTGGGTGCTTCAGCCCGATTAGAAGAAATTCACCTTCAGCCAGACTAACGCGTTTACATGCATTTAAAAAAAAAAACGATGGTAGTCTTTTTAGGGCAAAAGTTCGGTTTTCTGGTGTGCATGTAAACGCACTGACTGTTCAACAGCCTGTGGACATAGACACTCGTCAACAAATCCTGAAGTTCATGACAAGTCTCTCAAGGCTCCTTTACACCTGCTGACTGACCTCACCTGTCTGGTAAGATGAAGGTGGTCAACAAAGGGTCCTATCAGCTAACATCACACTTTGAATTTCCACAAAGAGGAGAGAAATGGAAGAAAAGTTTACCCTAATATGCTGCTGGCCCTGAGGGTTCCTGCCATGATGCCAGTGACAGTTGCTGCTAGAGAGATGAGCTTCTCCTGATGGAAGCTGATTAAAGCATACCTGAGATCCAGCGTGTCATTGTTAAACGGACTTGTTTTCATAAACATCAACTCCGAGGTGAGATTGCTGTCATTTCATGATTCTATAGATGACTTTACTGCATGGAAAAGAGCTGCTTGAAAGGTTCTTCTTGTTTTTGTTGTTCAAATATTCAAATTGATCTGTTGTGATCATTTAAGCCTCTTTTATAAGACACACCATGCCGGCAAATCTGCGCAATATTACCGCAACGTGTTTCTTATGAACGCGCCATGGCAGCATCACGTTGCGGGAATTTTGCGACATTTGTGCCGCCACGCTTGGTAGTAATATTGCGGTAATATTGCGGCTTAGCCGGTCTTATAAACGCACATTAAGCCTTGGCTCAAAAGAGGAAGGTGTCATGACCACGCGATGAATTAATGCCGAGCTCCGGCCGGGAACTATGTTGAAAATAAAAGTAAACACGGCCATAAGTTTAGTTTTTGTAAACAGAATCAGCTGAGATGATAAACTGGAGCGATGCGGTGCTCCGGGAGCTTCTCTCCATTAGATCTGCAGCTCAGATCATCTGACAGCTCACAGGGACAGTGGAGCACACACCTTTAGCTGACTGGGGAAAAAAACTTAAGGAGCGCGGCTTCGATCGCAATAAAAAGCAAGTTATGTCCAAAAAACACGGAAGTCCGCGACAGCATAGAGACCGCCCCCATACCTCCTTTATGCCGCCATCGCGTAGTCTTTTATAAAACTGACATGATTGCGCAACATTACCGCCACGGTCTGAGCTCTTATAAATGACCTTAGGCTCCCAGATGCCGCCTCGACGTTGCGGCAAATTGGCGGCATTGTTTTATAAAAGAGGCTTTAGATAGCTTGTGTTTGTGCGGGGGGGGGCACAGAGATTAGAGTGCGTGTGTGCCTGTGGAGTAGGGATGGGGGGGTTGCCAGGGAGTTATTCCCCCCACGGCACCAAACTGGGTAGAGCCTGCCCTGGTCACAGCTGATTTATTTAGCCGTACTTCAGAGGATGTGACACTTTTGAATCAAACAACGGAGGTAAAAAAAAACAATCAGATGAATAAAGATGTGACTGGTTCTGATCTGTAGGGGAAAAGTCTCCTAGATGATCCGCTGCAGCCGTGTGTTGTGTGTATGGCAAGCTGTCAAAATGTCATATGGCAGGTTATTTGTGTATTTTAATGATATCCTCTTCACCAAGCTGAAAGGTTTAGTATGATTGTGTCATATCGGGGTTTTTTTTTTTTAACATTAAGTCCACATTTGATTAGGTGGAGCAAAAACTCCTTTGTTTCAGTTTGTTTTATTTGTATTTCCTAAGCCAGAAGAGAAAGAACTCTTTATGGAGTTGATCAGACTTCCTGTTTGACTCATGTCCTCTAGGACAGGGGTTCCCAAATCAGGGGTCCGGACCCCAAATGGGGTCCCCACAAGATTACAGGGGGTCCCCATAATTTTGTCTTTGCTGAGGTTGTGAGGTTAGCAAGATTTTATTTGTAATAATTACACTTATAAAATCCTAATAACATACCCTACAGTATAATCAGAACTCCATATAAAGTTTATAACTCTGTATGTCTGTATAAAGTTTGCAAATTATCACATTTAATGTGTTTAATGCGTGTAGGAGTTGGGGTTGGGGGTCCTGGCTTGTCTTGGACACAGGCAAGGGGGTCCCCAAAGAAAAAAATTTGGGAACCCCTGCTCTAGGACACAGGGTTTTTTGTTTTGTTTTGGGCTTTTTCCGACTCTGTTTCCACACCCGCCTGACCTAAATCCAACAGAACATCTCTGGGACATCAAATTTAGGTCCATCCAACAGCACCATGTTTCACCAGGACCCGGTGAGGATGAGGGAGGGGATACTCCAGAACACCATCCATCAGGCATACATATGAGCTGGGGGGGTGGGGGGGGTATACTGACATTTCAGGGAACTGGACTCACTTGCTGCATCCGTTTTTCAGTTTCAGTTTCTTTGTCACTTTGAATTAAAACCTCTGTAGGTTGATGAATTTCATTTTTATCAATGAAATATCCAGAGGGTGACCAACGTGTGCTTAACATTTAATACGGAAGAAAAGAAACAATAAAAACAAGATAATTAAGAACCACTAAAAAACGTAATAAAAATCAGAGCCATTTTAAAGTTGGCAATAAATAAAAAATGCCAAAATCAAAGCACAAAACTAAACACAGATTACATCACTCCAGGGTATTTAAAAGCCACATGAAACAGGTGTGTCTTTAATCCAGATTTAAAGTCACATCAGTAGTCGTGCGCAGGTCAAGAGGCAGTCTGTTCCACAGCTTTGGAGCTACCACCAAAAATGATCGATCCCCACACTGTCTGTATTTAGATCTCTGAACATGTAGATAAAATTTACCAGAAGACCTTGTTTCTCTGACTGCATTTGTAATGAGACTGACACAGATGTAGGATGGTGCGACCCCATTAATACCTGTAAACACAAACATTATAACCTTGAATTCAATCCTGAATCTAACAGGGGGCCAATGAAGTGATGAGAGAACTGGAGGGATGTGTGTTGGTGAGCAGACGTGCAGCGGTGTTTTGGACTAGCTGCAACCTGGGAATGTTGTTGTTGTGCTAGACCTGTATACAGATCATTACAGTAGTACAGACGGGAGCTGATAAATGCATTCATGGCTCTTTCTAGAGGTCACAGCGACTTAGAAATGGTTTAATCACATGATCAGGCTTCCTACATTTCCTAACACATCTCATCAGGATGCTGATGGGGCAGGAATTTCTCCCCTTTGAGATCTCATGCATTTTCAATGAGCTCCTTCATGGTTTGAGCCGTGTAGATATTGAAAGTGTATAATTCTTAGGCCAACAAGAGTTGTGCTGGTGCATTTTCAAAGTAGCTTTAAATAAACGTGGGCAGTGCTGCCCAGCTTCAGACTAAATCTGGACCCATCCCAGTACAAATGAGGGGTGGACCACAACGTCGTCTGCTGTATCATCTGACTCTCAATCTGTTGGCTTCATATTAGTTTCCCTCTTTGCACCAGATTGATGTTCTCTCCCGACTCTGATCCTGGATCCAGTCTCCATCAGCAGCCAGACCATCTGTGCGACTACTGAGTGACCGCTTCTCACTTACATCACTTACAGGACGCCCAGAGGGCACCCACCCACCAGACCGGTTTAGAGTGCAGGGTGTTAGTGTATAAAAGCCCACCCCGCTCCCCCTTACTTGTACCTCTGTGCAATCAACAGCTGTAGACCCCTGACCTGACACACGCCAGCTGCCCCCCCCCCCCCCCCCCCCCCCCCCCCATCCCTCCCCCCACTTCAAACCAGTCAACAGCAGCACATGTTCTCCCTGGAGCATACACCAACACACACGTGCCTCCTTGAGAACACACTCATACCAACGTGTCACACACGTGCAACAAGCAACTCCGCACCATCAACACTTCACCATGTTTAAAATTTAAAGAAGAAATGTAGCTTTTGCAGCTGCATGCTAGAAGAGGTTCATCTGTAGATGAAATGACTATTTTCAGTATTTAACTATTCAGTTGAACTAACCAGCATGGAACAGCAAATCAATGTTTTTTAAACACTAAACAACATTTAATAAGTAGTCAGTTCATGTAGACAATGTTTAAAAATATTTAACTTTTCATTAAAACATTTCATTTCATGTATGTAACATGCAACTACACAGGAAATTTGAATTTGTCCAGAAAATCTGCTGCACCAGCAATAAACACGAAGGATTAGAACACATATGCGATCTGCCAACACAGACAGATCCATAGAACATTCTATCTAGACGTTCACGGTTTCCACCCGGAACGGTTTAGATGTGACACACGCTGAGCCTGATCACCAAAGACATGCAGTGCGTTTACATGCACATCAGAAAACCGAACTTTTGCCCTAAAAAGACTAACATCGTTTTTTTAAAATGCATGTAAACGCGTTAGTCTGGCTGAAAGTGAACTTCTTCTAGTCGGGCTGAAGCACCCAGATAATGCGGTAGTTATCTGACTTCCTTCTGCATGTAAACGGGTCAGCCGAGCTGAACCGAGTAGACGCTCGCGTTCCGGAAGTGACGCGACCAGAGTAGCGCTCGTCTGATAATATCACCGCCACAACGTACCACGCGTAACGACATCTAACAGCGCAGTACGAACCAATAAACTGTGCTGCAGCGTTGTTGTTGTCCATTCTTTCATCCACAGTGTATTTTCTGTTTCAATTCCGTCTCATTTACTCCCGCCAGCGTTTGTTTACAAGTTGTGTTGCTACAAGCTAACAGGAACAATGCCCGACATGAAACGGCGCATGTCGCCCCCTACTGTACCGGAGTGGAACGAACTTCATTTGCGAGGTCGGTTTTCTAAAGCGCATGTAAACAAGGATAAAGACTCGCAGCTTATTATCATAAGTTCGACCAGGATCGACTTAGATGTTGATACTGCCCATGTAAACGCACTGACTAATACACAGACGCCCAATTGGGCACTGGCGAACGTAACAGCGTCGCCGCCATATTGGCTGGGTCTCCTCACTGTCCAAAGTCAATGCAGGGTGAGCAGCTATGGCCGTTTTTGTGCAGCCTACAGTTGAAACAATCAGCGTACTATTGATAACAGATCACGTGGGATTACTATTGACTTTTCTAGCCTACCTGATGGGATTTTATATTTTAATTATTTTTCATTTATTTTGTTTAATTATATTTGTATTTTAATTATCATGCCATACCATGTGTCTGAATTAGTGAAAAAGCTTGATAAAATGTGTAGAAATGAATGCACTGGGAGCAAATGGAGACCCATCTAAAGATGGCGGCTGGCCACTACGGCAGCTCCAATAGGCAGCGCCAGTCCACGAGGCATCTACGTATATATGTCTGTGCTGATCACTGCTGAGAAAGGAAGTTATGCTAAAGATGTGTCATCTGTCTGACTTTGTTCTGTTAACATGACTTCACTGTTAATTGGTGATTTACTTCTTGTTTATATTAGCAATGTGTTAGCATAAATAGCATCTGTTAGCATAAGGCAGCTAATACTAAAATATTATTGGTATAATAAACAGCTCCACAGAATCTGCTGTGGCTGTAACACAGTATGCACTGGGCTGTATGATAATTCAATAAAAATATATCCATCTATAGACGTGTAGTGAGACAGAGACAGCGCAGATTGAAGAACGCCTCACGGAAAAAGTTCGAAAATATGAAAGTTTAATCATCCGTGACTAAAAGAGTACAAAGATACGCAGCAAGCATTTTATTCGTGGATGGAAATTACGGGAAACGTGGGTTTAGAGGTGGCGATGATCGCATGAAGAGGTGGAGGAGAATGAGGGACAAATTTGTCAAAGTCTCTGAAATACATAAAAACAATGTAAACACAGTAGTAAATACACTATCGTGGACCGGACACGTGACTGTAATGACGTGACAGGATACCCCAGAAAAGCGCTGTGTCCTACCCCTATTTACATACATGTTCTGTAAGTGCAGAAACAATAACAGCACAAAGTATTTTAAACAAGTAAAAACTGATTCATCAGAGGCTTGTTGAAGTTAGAGAGCCCATTTATTTATGATATAACGTGAATGAATGGAGAACACCAAGAGATCCTTCTCATCCTGTTTTCACACATGTCCCATCACACCAGAAACTCCTCAAGAGAACCCCAACTCATCTACAGCAGCCCTCTGAAATACCACGGGACCAGACCTGATCCAGATTACAAACCAGCAGTAAGAAGCGGCGAGATTTTTAACCAGATCTGGAACACAGAGGATTCCAGTCAATCAAACTTTTTCTAATTTTCTCTCAGCTGTTCTCAGAACAGAGAAATTATTCACTTCATTCTTTACTGTTCACTGACAGAACAGAATGGAGCCTTGCAGTGTGTGGTCCCTGTCTCTAATCCGTGTGACAGCCTTATTGACCATCTAGCCCGGGGCTGGAGAGGCTTCCAGAGCCTGCTGCACCACAGCCCATTGTGTGCCGACAAATAAAGGCTGCATCTTTAACCTTTCACCTTTAAAACCCTTGCAACCTTCAGCACAATCAGCTCACCATCAAAACAAAACCCCACCCCCGACTGTGCTCTCTGAGGAGTTCAATACAGTATACAGCCAACACCTTCAAAGTCCCAAGCTTCAGCAGACACACATTCTTGTGGGGGTTAAGTTTGGCCGGTTTACTTACAAGAAGCTGCAGGAGTATAAAAAACAAGCATGTCCCATCCAGATAATAAACTCCACAACTTTTCATAAGGACCCCGTGACTCCATCTGAGCTTACACATAATCACAGGCTGTACAGAAGACGTATGTGAGTTTAGGCTTTAGAGGAGGCAGAAGTGCACATCCCTCAGAGGTCAAGAAAGAATAGGAGCAGGTCTGCAAAACGAAATATGACTAAATATTTTAATGATGACTTTTTGTCATTCACATAAATTTTGTGATAGTTTGGAGCCAAATCCAAAATGGTGTTCTGTTTTGTCTCTAGAAACAACAAGCTACTGGACAGAACTCTAGTGTATCGAGCCACAATTTACATTTCAAGATTTATATTTGAAAGAAATGGAATGTATCCCAAGCCCCCCATACCAGCCACACGCTCTGAAATCCCTGATTAGGAGCTATTAGCCCAGGAGCAGTGGAATAGCCGGGTATCAACTGTACCAGATGGTCAGGGTTCCACATGGCTGATGGAGGAGAACCTGGTTCTGTTATCTGAGCTGGATGGTCCAGACTCTCTGGTGCGATTCAGCAGCTTTGATACAGATCACTTTATTACAGTTGATTACAGTTTATTACAGGGGCTCTCCTGTGAGACTCAGCGGGTGACAGAGATTAACCAACAACATGATCTAATTTCTCGTGAGTTGTTTTTTAGGCTACGTTCGCATTGAAGCCCATGACAATCTAAACAGCATAACTTCACAGGTCACTTTCATGTGTGGGCCCACCTTGGACAAATATCTGATGTTTTCTAAGGTGACCTCAGTCTGAACGGTTGCATCACATTAAATTTGATGGATGTACATTATGTCAGACTAAACACAAAACACCATGAACATTTTACATTTATGTGTGTAAACTGGAACCAAAACACACAAATCTGTTTCCAACTGTACACCATAGACATCATTAGGTCTTTTTGGCGGAGGGGGGGTGTAAGCCCACCCAAAAATTATCCCAAGGGCCCCCCCACAATTAATAATAATAGTTACGTGTGTGTGTGTGTATATATATATATATATATATATATATATATATATATATATATATATATATACACTGCTCACAAAAATTAAAGGAACACTTTTTTTATTGGGCCTGGCATGAAATCAATTAAACCTGTCTGATAATTTTCTGGTTGATTAAGCAGCTGAGGGCATTGTTAATCACTTTCAGCTGTATTGGTGTTCATGGACTTAACGACAGGTGCACTAAAGTGGCAACAATTACAAAACCCTCAAAACAGGACTGGTTTAACATGTGGAGGTCATTTCAAGTTTCTCCCTCTTGATCTTTTTTGGCTGGTTTTCCACTCGTGCTAGTTTTGGCTTGAGTAATTATCTCTACTGGCAGCATGAGGCCATTCCTTAACCCTACAGACGTTGCACAGGTTGTCCAACTTCTCCAGGATGGCATTGTTTTATATAAGAGGCTTTAGACTGCCCACAATAAAAGGCCACCCTGAAATGTGCAGTTTCATCAAACAACACAATGCCACAGATGTAGCAACCTTTGAGGGAGCGTGCAAAACAAAAACCCACTAATTCTGACAAACTCCAAGAAGTGATGAGTGATGAATGGGTTGCTATCAGTCAGGATTTGGCCCAGAGGTTGATTGGGAGCATGCCCAGTCCAACTGCAGAGGTCCTAAAAAAGAAGGGCCAACACTGCAAATACTGACTCTTTGCATAAATGTCATGTAATTGTTGATAAAAGCCGTTGAAAAATATGAAGTACTTGTAATTATATTTCAGTACATCACAGAAACAACTGAAACAAAGATCTAAAAGCAGTTTAGCAGCAAACTTTGTGAAAACTAATATTTGTGTCATTCTCAAAACTTTTGGCCACGACTATATTATGACACTATTATGACATATTGATCAACATTTTTGTCGACGAATAAAAGACGAACAAAAATTGACAGTAACAAAAATCTAATCAGAAAACGGGAACAATGGGAGAATGGAAAAAAAGAACCAATCAGCAAATGGAACAGGCGGGACTAGACGAGAAAAGAACCAGTCTGGCAATGGCCGCTGTTTGAACAAGCTGCCATTTTATGTCTAAAAGGAGAAAATGTCCACGACTGGGAGGAAAGCATTATATGTGACAATCAGAAAAGTATTTGCTTGGTGAGTGCACATCCCTGGTTTTAAAAGTGTTACATTGTAGCAGCGAGCATTGGCAGGGTGGGTCAGGGCAGAGTGAGTAGATTGCTACTGCTGCTGCAACCAAACTGAACTCATGGAGCTGCGAATCTGGTTGTTTTGTTTTTGTGGCACTGCTATGACCGATATTACCAGTGTTGGGTGCTCTAGCTGTGTTTTGTGAGGAAAAAACATTCAGGCGGCCCACCTTGGTAAATTAGTGGAGGGAAAACTCACCATTAGTTTCTCTTTTTCATTATGGAATGCCATTCCACCATAAGTTTGGGGTTGGTGGGCAGTGCCATTTCTTCTCTAAACATGGTGTGTAGAATGACAGCCAAAAAGTTCAATTTTGGTTTAATCTGACCATAATATAGTCTCCCAGTAATCCACAGGCTTCACCAAATGCTGTTTTGCAAATATTAACCAAGCCTTTTTAGTTCAGCAATGGAGTCTATAACCATTCCCATTAGAATGCTTTTCAAAAATAAGATTTCAAAGATCTTGGGAGAGTTCTTTGCTTTTGCCCATCATGAAGTCTTTCCTGTGTGCCTCCTGAGTAAAGAGAAGCCTTGATACGCCATCGATTAGGATTAAAGCAGCTGGTGTCAATTAGTACTGATGGGGAGGCAGGGTTTCTTTCTCAACAGTAAGTGCGTTTAAATGCATATCAGAAAACCGACGTATTGTCCTAAAAAGGCTCACGTCAGTTTTTTTTAAATGTATGTAAATGCGTTAGTCTGGCTGAAGATGAACTGATTCTATTCGGGCTGAAGAACCCAGATGATGCACTAGCAATCTGAATTCATTCTGCATGTAAACGGGTCAAATCAAATTCAAATCAACGCAAGCTACACGTGGCAGCCATTTTAAACATGTGTACGCAACATTAAACAGCAAGTATATTCCGGCCCTTATTCTCACCGCTGTATATACAAACTGTACACACATATACATATTTATGGTAAATGGCCTGTATTGATATAGTGCCTTCTAGCGTAACATCCCACAATCCTTTGCTGCACTGTCACATGAACAAAGAAATACCACATGACCATCCCCTGACAAATACCTGGCAACCATTTTCTTCCATTTTTAGACGACACTGACAGAAACTAGATCGTTATTTTCTACCCAGTTTGACTGATACAGATATGTTAAAAATACACCATTATCGGCCAATACCGATGTTAATGCAGGTATATCGTGCATCCCTAATTAATATCTCTGGTTGGCAGAATGGTCTTTAAACATCAGCCTTATTTGAAGAAAGCTTTTCTGTAGTGCAGAGTTGATCTGTTAATCAAACTTAAAACTCTGGTTCATGATTACAGTCCCATTCCCCTCAGTGACATATTGTTTAATGTAGAACTCCAGAGGTACAAGGGTAGCAAGGAGAGGCGTGTGAGGTCCTGTTAGGGCTAAATAAAATAACCTCTGTTTTTTTTTTTCTTTTGTTTTATTTAAACTCTTCTAGGACTTTGTCATCTACACAGTTCAGTAGGGGCTGGATGGAGGACAAGATGTTAGGTGTTAGAGGAAACAAACTAGAGTGACAGTGCATGTGCACTACTACACAGATGGGACATCGACTCTGAACAAAACACTTCTGGGTTGTGTAAAGTCAGTTCTTTGCTCAATCAATCAGTCCTTCCTAGCAAAAGATGGATGAGAGGAAGTGGTGCTACAGATACGTCATTGTTTTCCCTTTGCAGCAGCAGGACATAATGAATACCATGCTGGCTGAGAAGTCAGAGTAGAGAGGGTGTCTTTACCCCCTGGCCACCATTCAATACCCCTGCCCCCGCTAACAGAAACACCCATGCATGACAGTAAAGCGTTTCAGTTTGCTTGGGGAGTCCTGAAGGAGCAGATGGAATTATGCGCAAGTAAAGAGGGGCTGATGCCTCCGTTATGGGACCACCTGGCTGGTATAGGGCTAACGTTGCTAGATCAGCAGGTTGTGTTAGATTCAAAAGAAGACGAAGAAACAATTTTTTATATAGAGTCTCTTAAAATAAAAAACATTTAAAAAAAATATATATATATATATATATGATTTTAAAAATATAAAAAAGAGGAAATTTTAAAAGAAAATTTAAACAGAAAAATGATAACAATGATCAATAACAAAAAAGTAATACAGGATCCTAAGAAAGGCAGAAATGGTAGAAACAGCAGAATGAAGGGAAGGTAGTCAGGAAGAATCAGCAGGTCACACCAAAGCCACCTGAACAGGTGAGTTTTCAGCTGCTTTTTAAAGGAGACCACTGAGTCCACTGATCTCAGGCTCAGGGGGAGAGAGTTCCAGAGTCTGGGGGCCACAGCAGCAAATGATCTGTCACCTTTGGTCTTTAGCCTGGTGCGCTGCACAACCAGTAGGCTTTGATCACTGGACCTCAGGGACCTGCTGGGGGTGTAGGGACTGAGAAGATCACCAATGTATGATGGTGCTTGTCCATGTAAGGCCCTAAAAACCAGAACCAGGATCTTGAAATGAACCCTGAAGTTAACCAGCAGCCAGTGAA
>SSNS01000050.1:2167401-2183428 GCA_006937985.1 Aphyosemion australe | reverse complement strand
GCTGGAAAAGGAGCGGGGTGACGTGGGTGTGTTTGGAGGACTTGGTCAGCAGCAAAAAGGCAGTTTCTTTATTTAAAAAAAAACTGCCATTGTTAAAGAGCAAGTTCACTGAGAAACTGTGTTATACTTGCACTTTTTAAGTTTAACATGCAGGCTGAACATGAATAGTTTCCTGCATTAGCCGCCAATAAAAAATAGACGGGGAAACGCTCGTATTAGGAAAGCCAGTCAGAGCTACTTCACAAAATTAGCTTAATGGACTTTTCCATCTCGACTGTGTTGGTTTAAAGTTTCGGAGACAGCAAAGTGCATCTCGTTTAGTAGACACTAACCATTAGCATTAGCAACTCCAAAACATGGCAGAACTCCTTCAGGTTTGTGTTATTTTTGGAGATAAAACATCAACATTGCAGAGCAAATGGAGTCAGTGGTAGAGTCGCGTTGCTGTTAGCCAATCAGAGGAGAGATGTCCACATTTCAGGTAATAAGACTCCAAATCCTGTTGTGTTCTGATCCCCACTCCTTTGGCTAACATCTAGTTCCTGAAACAGGATCACAAGAGCTTCTTTCCCCACTGAGGTTGACTTACAATGAATTCATTTATACTAGAGACCACTACAAATGTATTGAAAAAACGAGTGAACTTGGTCTTTAATGGCTTCATTATTTCAAGAGTTAAAAACAACAAAACCCAGATTATAAGGTTTGATTTCAAGCAATCCAGAACAAAGCAATCAATTAAACCATAGCAACAAAAGCAAAATTTAGGCCGGTTCAAACTGCGAAGTTTATTATTTGGACTAATCGGATCATGAGTAAATTGCAGCTTATCACACCAGCATGCAGCTACTGTGATATAACCATCATTAGCTTCAAATTTGAAAAACAAGGCACCGGCCTTAAGAAAACATTTACAAGCACAATCAAAAAAATTCTCAATGCCAAGAGGGTGCCAATTTGTTCATGTCCACCCATGTCTAAAATATTTGGTGTTGCATAGATTGCACAATCTTAGTGTAAACAAGAAAAATAAACGTTCTTATTCGAATTAATAAATTCATAAAATATCCATAACTTCTCCAATATTTAACATTCTATTCTCAGACGATCATCGCTACTTGTGGAATAAGAGCCTTTAATTTTGACTTCCAGTTGAAACATCCTCTACGGCAGTAGCACAATAGAAGTAGCCTGGCAAGCCATCCTATATATGTGTATATATAGTCTGGCCACGAACCATTGACGGCTCTCAGTCGTGAGGCGGGATCTACGGTTGTCTTTCAAAATGTCTGCACGCAATTGGATAGCGCTAGGACCAATCAGAGTGACGAACAACATGACGTAATCACGGCGACGGAAAAGCGGGAGGCTTTAATAGCGTCTAACATCAATGATTTCTGTCGTTTTTGTATGAAAAACATGTGAATATCAGGTGTACTGGGACATTGCACTACTTTGTTTGATAAAAATAAGAAGCCACTAAGTATATCAGACAGACTTACGCACGTTGGAGTCTAAATAATCCAATGTTGATGACAAAGCCGTTTCAAACGAACGTGTTTTCCGAGTTGCCGCCATGTTGCTTGGGTTCGCGGCCGCAGCGCTGACGTCATCGGCTACTCCCGCTCTGTGATTGGCCCATGATATAGAGCGCTGTGATTGGCCCAACCAAAACTATAGCGAGTTGTGATTGGATAGACACAGCAGTGGTTTAGGCTGCGAGGGTTCCAATGAAGCGTGCCTAGACCAAACTCTGCAAAGCAAGAATTGGTCTAGTTCACTAGGCTACAATAGAAGAGCAGTTGACCGAACCCAAAAAATACGGTTACAAGCCCCATTTTATAATGACAATTTAACGAGAACTTTATTTACCAAGAGGGGCAAGACACTATCACAGTCATTTAGCTCTAAATACAAAATAAAGTACATTTGTAGACTGACGAACAAGGCTAACAAATATCTGCTACCGCTAACGCTTGGCTAAGGATGGCAGACTGAGATTCTACAGGAACTGAGGCAGTTCCGACAAGAAAACAGATAACAGTTTGAACAACTGATGGGTGATAAAACAGGAGTCACCAAAAGACTGGATAAGGCCTAAAGTCAGATTGAGAAGACAGAGGAGTGGATGGAAGCCTCAGAGGACGCAGCTTCAGAGTTGTTAAAGCTATGTGTGAGGCTAGATAAGAGGCTAACGGAGATGGAAACCCGCAGCAGACGAGAGAATCTGAGGATTTATGGAGTATCTGAGGAAGTCGAAAAAACCTCCCTTAATATATTGATGTTTGTTGACAAGCTTTTTGGAGAAGGCCTCCAGTTGCCAGACAGCATGCTTGATTTAGGTTTTTTGCAGAAATGACTGTTTCAATGCGGCGTGGCATGGAGGCAATCAGCCTGTGGCACTGCTGAGGTGTTATGGAGGCCCAGGATGCTTCGATATCAGCCTTAAGCTCATCCAGAGTGTTGGGTCTTGCGTCTCTCAACTTTCTCTTCACAATATCCCACAGATTCTCTATGGGGTTCAGGTCAGGAGAGTTGGCAGGCCAATTGAGCACAGTAATACCATGGTCAGTAAACCATTTACCAGTGGTTTTGGCACTGTTAGCAGGTGCCAGGTCGTGCTGAAAAATGAAATCTTCATCTCCATAAAGCTTTTCAGCAGATGGAAGCATGAAGTGCTCCAAAATCTCCTAATAGCTAGCTGCATTGACCCTGCCCTTGATAAAACACAGTGGACCAACACCAGCAGCTGACATGGCACCCCAGACCATCACTGGCTGTGGGTACTTGACACTGGACTTCAGGCATTTTGGCATTTCCCTCTGCCCAGTCTTCCTCCAGACTCTGACACCTTGATTTCTGAATGACATGAAAAATTTGCTTTCATTCGAAAAAAGTACTTTGGACCACTGAGCAACAGGCCAGTGCTGCTTCATTGTAGCCCAGGTCAGGTGCTTCTGCCGCTGTTTCTGGTTCAAAAGTGGCTTGACCTGAGGAATGCGGCACCTGTAGCCCATTTCCTGCACACGCCTGTACACGGTGGCTCTGGATGTTTTCACTCCGGACTCAGTCCACTGCTTCCGCAGGTCCCCCAAGGTCTGGAATCGGTCCTTCTCCACAATCTTCCTCAGGGTCCGGTCACCTCTTCTCGTTGTGCAGCGTTTTCTGCCACACTTTTTCCTTCCCACAGACTTCCCACTGAGGTGCCTTGATACAGTACTCTGGGAACAGCCTATTCGTTCAGAAACTTCTTTCTGTGTCTTACCTCTTGCTTGAGGGTGTCAATGATGGCCTTCTGGACAGCAGTCAGGTCGGCAGTCTTACCCATGATTGTGGTTTTGAATAATGAACCAGGCTGGGAGTTTTTAAAAGCCTCAGGAATCGTTTGCAGGTGTTTAGAGTTAATTAGTTGATTCAGATGATTAGGTTAGTAGCTCGTTTAGAGAACCTTTTCATGATATGCTAATTTTTTGATATAGGAATTTTGGGTTTTCATGAGCTGTATGCCAAAATCATCAATATTAAAACCAATAAACGGCTTGAACTACTTCAGTTGTGTGTAATGAATCTAAAATATATGAAAGTCTAATGTTTATCAGTACATTACAGAAAATAATGAACTTTATCACAATATGCTAATTTTTTTTAGAAGGACCTGTATAATAGCTATGTTTTTGAGCTTCAAAACAAAAGATATGCTGCTACATAAAGCTTGGCAATTAAAGGGATTTAAATGGTGTAAATCTTGACCATGACTTCCCTCCACCTATCATTGCTAAAAGAAGAGAATATGCTGAAATTCGCAAGGTTTTGAAGGAAGGTCAGGTGAAGTTTCAAATGTTATTCCCTGCTAGACTTCGTGTGACGCACAATGATGGAACAATAATATACGACTCAGCGGCAAATGATCTTGTGAAGAGAGGCTAAGACAATACAAACTCGAAACTCCAGTAATAAGTTTAGATGCAGAAAAAGCTTTCGACTCAGTGTGATATACTGTGAAAAGTTCCTCAACACCCATCTCCTGCATTAGTTGCAGAAAGGAAATAGGTGGGAAACCATCCAGTCAGAACAAGCCAGTCTATCCTACATCACAGGGAAGAATGGCATTCATGGCCCCGCCTACCTTGGCCTGTGGCTGCGGACAGACTTCTAACAGCAGGAACGACAGTAAAAGAAGAGTTGGACAATGAATCTCTTAAGCCCTTTTTATAAGACACACCATGCCGGCAAATCAGCGCAATATTACCGCAACGTATTTCTTATGAACGCGCCATGGCGGTATCACGTTCTGGGAATTTTGCGGCACCCGTGCCGCCACGCTTGGTAGTAATATTGCGGTAATATTGCGGCTTCGCCGGTCCTATAAACGCACATTAAGCGTTGGCGCAATAGAGGGAGGTGTCATGACCATGTGATGAATTAATGCTGTGCTCCGGTCGGGATCTATATTAAAAATGAAAGTAATCACGCGCTTAAGTTTCACTTTTGTAAACAGAATCAGCTGAGATGATAAACTGGACCGATGCACAGCTCTGGGAGTTTTCCTCCGTTAGATCTGCAGCTCAGATCATCTGACAGCTCACAGGGATGGTGGAGCGCACACACACCTGTAGCTGATTGTGAAAATAAAAACTTAATGAGCGCAGCTTCGATCGCAATAAAAAGCAAGTTATGTCCAAGATACACAGAAGTCCACGACAGTGCAGAGACCGCCCCCATACCTCCTTTATGCCGCCATCGCGTAATCTTTTATAAAACGGACATGATTGCGCAACATTACCGCCACGGTCTGAGCTCTTATAAACGACCCAATGCTTTATAAAAGAGGCTTTACACACAAAACCCAACTAAACTTTCAACTTTCATCAGAAGTCTGAAGAATCTAAACTATTAGCAGACTATTAATCTAACAGTTAAATTAATCCAATTTTATAGTCACAAATACTTGATAAACGGATGATTAACCACATGAAGAACATCAAACACAGAGACATCACACATCAGAGTGTTACCTGCCACTAATCAGCATTTCTAACAGTAGATCGTAACGTGTGATTGGCTCTTGGTCACACAGAGGTCAAAGGAACTACTCTTCTTTCATCAGATGAAGGGTCAGAGTTTTATTGTCTCACAGAGGATTCAGAGCAGAGCTGACCTGGGCCTCCAGCAATGCTCATCTCTCTCTGTCCAAAGAAAACGGATAAACTGTAGAGTGTGTTTGTGTTGATCTGACAAGAACATCTATCTGAAGAGATCTCTCTTTGATAACAGAAATATCCTGGGCCCTCATTTATCAACCGTACTTACGTACAGATCTGTGCGTATTTCGTGCGTGGGAACGATTTTACGCATTGTGTGGTATTAACCAATTTGTACTTGTGCGTGAAAACATTCCTAAATATAAGAACAGCTCTGACCGTGCGTAGGAACTGCATCTAGTGGCAGAATGAGGGAACAGCCATTCTGAAGGTCTCAGTCATCCACACGTGTTCCTCATCCACTAATTATTCTACCCAATAAATAATTATTTCAGTGGATAAACAGCTGTGTCACGTTATTGGTGCTAAAACACCCATGACCGACAGGAATTTGACTGTAGAACAGCTGATTTCATGTTATTTTGTAATCACAATGTTTACTCGTCCCATTTTTATGATGTTTTAAATCATTTTGAATTTATTTATCTATTTTGTTTTAATTTAATTATTTTGTCCTTGTGAAGCACCTCGTGATTATTCTTGAGATGCGCTACATAAAAGATTGTTTCTTATTATTATTGGAGGATTTAGCAGAGCAGAGTGAACTCTGGAGGGAACGGCTCTTCCGTGAGCGCAGCACACTGATCCGATTCCAGTCCAGATTCTATTTTACAAATAAAACAACCCTTCAGAACCTCCTCTGCTCCCCGATCATACACGCGTTGTCAAGTGTCCGGTGTTTCGATCTCGCTGTCAATAAAGTTTTTCTTTTTTTTTTCTGGGAAGAACTCAGGGAATCCCCTCCCGACCCGAGGACGTAGTGTGACCAAATATGGTTAATTGAGGGCGTTTCTGTATGTAAATGACGATACACGAACACGCGCGCTTGAATGCGCACAGGTGAGATTCATCATCAGACGACTGCGGAGGAACATGCGTACGAGAGGCCACCGCATGTTTCATAAATCAGGACATTGACTGTTCGTACACACATTCTAAATTTCATCCGTAGGAGGGAATATAGGAACGTTTCTAGGAACGTTTCTACGAATGTTTGATAAATGAGGCCCCAGGTCTGTTCTGCAGTAACCTACTGGATCCTCCAGACCTGCAGCCCCACGGGAAGGCCTTCCCCACAGTTCATACCAAGTTCAGCATTTTACAGCTACCTATAAACTCGTCCTCCACCCAAATTCAAACTCAAATCAAGGTAATTTATTACCTCTGGCTGGGCTAAACGATGAATATCACAGAAGGCTGATACTCCACAGATCAATCTTTGCTGTAACATGTGACCCCCCCACACACAGTAACAGCAGTTCAGCATAAAGCTTCCTCTCCCATGGTCTTCCTCCTGGAGCTCATTAGCAGCTGTTGGTGCCGACGTTTCCAGGGCTGAACCTGCAAACTGTCCCAGCCCTGAAGCCCCTGGATCAAGTGGAGGCTGTAAATACTTTGCTGGGTTACTCTGAGGTCAGCGGAGAGCGGAGCCATTAACGCTTCAAGAGCAGCATCCCACTGTCACTGCCCCCCACAGCCACACCCCCACATGGCCATCACAACACAAACAACTAAATCACGAGCAGAGGTTTAAACACGACGCACGGCTCCAGAGTGATTTCAGGATTCACATCTTTTCCTTTGATTCACATCTTTTCCTGGTTCTGGTTCTACCATGTTTAAAAATAACAGAGTTAAAATTATCATATTGCTCTATCATAACATTCCTGCATTCAATATTGGCTTTAATGAGATGATGAGAGCAGAACCCCTCCCCCACCCGTGTATGGTGGCCACAGAGGGTCATGTGGAACGCCTGTTGCTCTTTTTAAGCCAACAGTTTATAAACAAATGTTTAAAACAAGATGGCAGAGTTAGCATATCTAAAAACCACGGTGGCAGAGGTGTGCACCCCATAACCAGATGGTTGCCAGTTCATGCCCCACTCCGTCTGTCACAACTGTGGTGTCCTTGGGCAAGGCACTTCACCCTCCTTGCCTGCTGGTGGTGGTCAGAGGGACTGGTGGCTGCTGTGATGTAGCTCCTCACCATCAGTGTGTGAGTGGATCTGTTACTGGCTGATGTTGCATGGCCCTCTGACCTTCATCAGTCTGCCCTGATATGCTTGTAACCATGAAACAGCAGCTGAAGGATGGAAGACAAGTAAACTCCAATCCTTTGGAACAGACGAGCAAAAACACTGGAAGAACAATGACACACACATCTGGGGTCTGCCGGTTGAAGGGCTGCAACGATTAGTCGGCATAATCAAAGACATCGACTAAAAAATGATCATTGACACATCTTTTTGTGTTGACATGTCAAAACAGAGCCTTCAGTAGACAGCTGCAGTCACAAAACACTCATTATAGTTTTCCAAGAGTGAACAGCCATACCAATGAAGAAGAACGTCTGAAAAGAAGAGGAAGAATGTAGATGAAACAGCACGAGTACAATAGTAAATCAGGGAGAGGAGGAAGGAGATGATCGGAACAAAATCTACTGAAGGACTTTCAAAAGAGGGGTTCCAGTCCAGCTCGGTTTGGTTTGGCTCCAGATGTGATCACGGTAGAAAATTGAAAATTTGCAGTGACCAAAATGTCTAACTTTTACCGACGTCATTTTGCCCTTGCCGGTATGTCCAGTATTTAAAAAAACAAAAAGATGCGAGTAGTTTGCTGATGTCCATGTCCCTTTTGTGACAAAGACCAGTGGAGTACACACCACAGCTAGTCACATGGAGTCACGTGACCCCAGCCCATCCAGCCTGTAACAAGAGGGGAAAAACAAGGAACTGGAGAACGACTCAAACATGGAAGCAGCGGAGTGCTTGCAGCTTGTAGATCCGAGTCTCTCGCTACTAGCAGGACACGGCTGTTTGTAGCTGCCCAAATCTTGCGGTAGCTCTGTGCTTAATGCCACTCGCTGCTTTGGCTGTGGCGCTCCACTGCCAGCTGCAGTTGTGTTGCATATCTAAAAACCACGATGGCAGAGGTGCGCACCCCATAACCAGAGGGTTGCAGGTTCACGCCACAGTCTGTTACAACTGTGGTGTCCTTGGGCAAGGCACTTCACCCTCCTTGGCTGCTGGTGGTGGTCAGAGGGACTGGTGGCTGCTGTGATGTAGCTCCTCACCATGCTTAAAGGTGAAATAACTAATCTGCAAACAATTTAGGCCCAGCTAGCTAGCTTACACAAGCACTTTCCCAGAACTCTCACCCCTCCCGTTGGCTATAATCCCTAGGCCGCGCCCCTCCAGATTTGGGACCGCGCGTTGCCACAGTGAACAAGAGAGAGCAGAACACCAGCCGCAGTTTTCATGAACCAATATGGCGGAATCACCGGTAAGTGAAAGATAAACAATATGGTAAATGGTAAATGGCCTGTATTTGTATAGCGCCTTCTTAGGGTTCTACAACCCCCCAAGGCGCTTCACAACACAATCAGTCATCCACCCATTCACACACATACTCACGCTGGTGGGGATGAGCTACAACGTAGCTACAGCTGCCCTGGGGCGCACTGACGGAGGCGAGGCTGCCGAGCACTGGCGCCACCAGTCCCTCCGACCACCACCAGCAGGCAAGGCGGGTTAAGTGTCTTGCCCAAGGACACACAAACGTCTAACATAAATGTTTCATTTTAACTTATACATATGGTAATGAAGTATGTTTTAAAATGTTTATTTTTGGGCTTATTTTCAAAGACTAATAAATAGCATGGTAGCCTGCTAGTAATAGCAAAAATGATAAGCTAATCCTGCTAATAGCTGTCTGACAGAACAACTTCTTTGATTTTGTCATTCAAATATTGTTGGGGCTAGGGCTGGGCGATATGGCAAAAATGTCATATCCCGATATAGCTCATTTTATATCCTGATAACGATATACATAACGATATAGCATTGTTTCTTTTCATTAAATTCATAGTTAATATAAAATTGCAAGTGTTTGCACCAACTCACCAAACCCACGTTTCTCGACCGTGTAGATTGGAACCATATCTTTGCAGATGTGCTTGGCAACTGCAGTAGTGATCTCCTTCCATCTGCGGGAGCTGTGGTTATATGGTGCACCACAGCTAAACGCCTGTTGCAGCGTCTGTGTCTGGAGTTTGTTATGAGCGCTTACGCTACCACTCGACGCTGCTTTTACGGCTTTTGCTTGTTGACTCTCTCTGTATTCTTTATCGTGGTTCTTGCGCAGCTGATAAAATACATTTGTAGTGTTGGAGTCTGTTGTTGGCACCGGGAACCGGCAAACTTTACAAACAACTGCTTTCTGGTCCGCGTCGGCCTTCCTACACCCAAACCACATCCATACAACAGAAGTTTCCCCTCTTTTAGGTACAAGCTCCTCCGTTTGGGTTGGCAGGTCATCCTGTTGAAAATTATCCTGGTCTGAACCGCGTCCGCTACCGTCCTCCTCCATGTTTGTTCATGCATGGCTAGCGTGGCGCGCCGCGCGTGCATGGTCATGCCGTAAGGCATCATGACGTAAAATTCTGCCGTAAAACGCCGTATCGTGGTGTAAACGATAGAGCTTCATATTAAACGATAGACATTTTCTATCGTACAGACGAAACATTTCGTCATATCGCACAGCCCTAGTTGGGGCCTCTTGTTTTGTAGTGAAACGGTTTATCTTTTTTTTTATTTTTCCACATAGTTTCCATGACAAGAGCCTTGCTGGGTCCGATAGAGAATATGTACCGGACGGAGCCTAGAGCTGCTGTTGCTGGAACAACCATGTCTAATCCCAGCACAAACAGTCCAGATGGAGCAACTACATCAAGTCTTTCAATCCAAGATGCACATCCAGTTGAGGATTTACAGCAAAGGATTGCTGAATATAAGGTGTATTAATTTTAGATTTTTTTTCTTCCTGCGTACAGGTGTGCAGAACCCATTTCACTGTTTGTGAAAAATAATTTATTGTATTACGTAGGTTGGATAAAACTTCAACATCACCGATTGTGGTATAACATCAATAATAGTCAAAGCATCCATCTACCAAAATATAATTGTATTGGTTGGAATGTTATTACTCTTTTTGCATTTTGTAGTCATTTTTAAGCTAATTGATAAAATTGCTAAAAGTTATTTGCATAGTTCAACATTTTTCTTGACATTCTACTTTAGGATAGTAAAATATTATGTTCAAGTTGTTTTTACCACTCTTCATAAGCATGTAGAAAATTAACCAACCAACTCATGTTCTTTATCTTTCAACAGGCATGAATCAGATCCCTAATCTTCGAAACAGCCCACAGATTGCTGGAGCATTGTTTAACACGTAACCCAAGCCTCTTGTTTGACATCATGGATGTAACATCACCATGCTCCACCGTTGGTGGCTCAGGAATCAGATGCATCAAGGTGTGTTTTGCACAAACTGTAGAGAAATGCCAAAAGACATTGAAAAGAAATGCTGTCAGCAACATCCTCCAACCTCCCTCAAATGGAAGCGTACAGCAGTGGGGGTCCTCCGGCTTGCCAAATGTGGAAGGACATCCATACCGGGGAGAGTAATCAGGAGTTTAGACATGCAGCATAGTCAGTTTGTGGTCTGGCAATATGGAGCACTGAGACATATGGCCACAGGGTTATAATACCAAGTTGGTGTGTCTGGAGAATTTGGGACAGCTACCCAGACCCACATAGACAATATAAATGTTTCATCTGTAGCAGAATCAAACTACATTAGACAAACAACCAAAGACTGTTGCTGATACTCATTTAATTTTATTTACCACTGCTAAATTGCCTTTGTCCATATGTGATCACTGTGTATACTTTTGTAAACGTTGTAGTCTGTATCAATCAATCAATCAATCAAATTTTATTTGTATAGCACCTTCCACTGCCTTTACAGAAGCCCAAGGCGCTGAACAAAACATAAAACAACAAGAGCAAAAAGACAGTAGGACAGATTAAAACTGCATAAAAAGTGACTAAAATAACAAAACAGATACGATAAAATAGAAAATAAAACAGTAAAATTATAAAAATCCATATTACATAAAAGCCAAACGATAAAAGTGAGTCTTCAAACGACTCTTAAAGACCTGCAGTGATGGGGACTGTTTGACAACAAGTGGGAGCTCATTCCACAGTGTAGGAGCCAGGACAGAAAAGGCCCTATCACCTCTTGTTCTCAGCCTTGTTCGTGGGACGACAAGCAATTCCTGGTCAGCTGAACGAAGAGAGCGCACAGGGGCATGCATCTGAAGCAACCCAGCCAGATATGGTGGAGCACCACCATGAAGGGACCGGTAGACAAACAACAAGACCTTAAACTTAGCCCGGCAATCCACAGGGAGCCAGTGTAGGGAATCCAGGACAGGAGTAATGTGTGTGTTTTTTTTTCGAGCCAGTCAGAAATCTAGCTGCCGAGTTCTGAACCAACTGCAACCGCTTCAGTGCTGCCTGATTCAGCCCCACATACAGTGAATTGCAGTAATCAAGCCGCGATAAAACAAATGCATGCAGAACAGACTCGAGATGCGCCCTAGACAACATAGGCTTGATTTTTGCCAGACGGCGCAAATGAAAAAAACAGGTTCTTACTACCTGGTTTATATGGCTTTAAGATTGCATATTTTATTACTTGTTCATTTCTCATGGTGTTTGATTTATGTTATTCAAATGTAAAATTATAATTAAAAAAAGAACACAACTGTTGGGTCCTCTGTTCAAAACGCATAAGTTAAACACATCCATATCAATCCCGTTCAATCTTTAAAACCAAAATAAAATAATCAAACAATGCCTTTATGATGCTAAGATGTTGTAATGAATTACCTGTCTAAAAGAAAGATAGCAACCATCCCATCTGTTTTCAAGCCGTGTGTCTCCCGTAGTTGTCACCATCTTGGAAACGCTGAGTCAATATTCACCCTGGTTTGTCCTCTTTCTGTGTCCAAACGTTTTTTGTTTTCTGCTAGCTCAAATGGTGTTTTTCTTTTTGGGACTCTGGTAGTTTTTCCAACAATAGAAGTGGTAGGAGCCGGCTGTTTTCCCTTCTCTGCCTTAACAGAGCTGGCTGGACCTCTGACTTCCGGCAAAGCGCATCACTTCCGGTGTGTTCTGCAGAAAAATGCTCCCGTGCGCGTTAATGGAGGACACGGGGAAGTGCGAAAATGCTGCGGTTCGGCCGGGTTCGGCGAGATAGACAAGCGGGTGGTCCAATAGTTGCTTTCGGTACGAAAGCAATGATTGGCTGAGGTTTTTAGACAAATGCGAGAGAACCACTTTATTAATTTTTTTCGGTTTTTTTTTTATCTCCACAATATATTTATAGATATACTACATTTGAACGTTGTTAAGAGGCATGAAAAAAAACGTTAAAAGCTAACTTTGTTTTCCTAATTCAGAATTGCATCTTTAATTGCTTGCCGCAGTTAACGGCAACCAGCCGTGAGCACTGATTAGCGGGCTACAAGCGGGAGTGGTGACGGCAGCAGATTTTGTCGAGGTTCCCAAAGAAATCCTTCATTGAACAATTGGCAACATTATGGATTCAGTAGGGGTGGGTGCATTTCATCGATGCGGCGATGCATCGCAAAGCTTCACGTGAGGATTCAGAATTGATTAATGAACGTCGATGCTTAAAAAAATAAATAACGTGAAGCTTTGTTGCAAAGCCGGTACTGAAAAGAAAATACACGTAACCGGAGCCTTAACAAATGTAAGTTATTTGTTTTTGTGTAAGGAAGATGCTTTTTACTGGCGCACAATGTGGTAATCTAGGTGCTGTGGAGGAAAATAGAAGAACCAGCAGAAACGGTCCAACGTTTGGGATCAAATGCGCAGCTACGGGCAGATTGGCTAATGCTAACTAAGCTAGCGGATAGCAGACTCACGCCGTGGGTTCCAAAAGAACACGATGATCTTGGAGCTAAGAATGACTAAACTCTACAAGCGGAAGAAAAGTCCCACCATCCTGTTTATTCGTAGCTGTTTGCAGCGCTACGGAGCAGAGCCACAGCAGCTACTGGGACTCATGATGTTGTTGCTACGAGATTGCGCAACACACCGCTCCAGGACTATGGCAAGCCGTAATACTATGTAATTCACAAACACTTCTATCTGTGAACATAATTTAAACTGGATTATTGCCAACCCATACATTATAGACATGCCACCATTACATTGTTACCAGTAGAAATTAAATGTTATTCAATGTCTCAAAAGCTGTAAGACAGTTGAGGTGATAGCATGTTGTTTTGCATGTTATTAAACTGTTTTCTAATAATGTTCTGTTGTTAAATAAAGTAAAGGAAGGAGAGAAAAAATGTTTCCCTAGCAGTTTTTAAATGTTTAAAGCTTTCCCTGATCGAAGTTAAGTTGGTCAAAGTGCAAATATTTACACAAGTCATACAGTCATAAAATAAGATTTTGTCTTTGAAAAATAGTTAAATGTAAAAAAAAAGTATTTACTTACTGAGAGTAGTTTTAGAGGAACTGAGTTAATTGATAGGTTATTTATTTACAAATGTAGACAAAGAAGACAATCAATCTCGTATGAAAAAAACATTAAAAATGTCAATAATCGAAGAATCGTGGCACCAGTAATTGAATCGAACCAACAACCATTATAATCGAAGAATCGAAGCATCGAAGCTCCCATAATCAAAATCGAATCGAATCGTGAAGTACCCTTTTTGGAACACCCCTAGGATTCAGCCAGGACAATGTGACGAAAACAAAAGACAAATGTAAACTGTGCAGAAAGACTGTTGCACCAGGTCAAAGTAACGCATCCTCCACCTTCAGTACAACCACACTTTGTAGAGAACCTCACTACCCGACAACTCCAGTGTGACAATATTCTAGGGATGCACGTTTTCCAAACTTTCTTTAACCCTTAACGGTTAAAAGTCTGCTAACTGTAATCTGACTCTCTTCACCCAACTAAAGCAGCAGAGAGAAGAGAGAGATACACCGAGTGAGACCAAGGGAGACACTCCACCTACCAAAAGTGAAGACAATGCAGAAAAGACAAAAATGGCAGTTCCCCTCTCATCCACTAGGGGCTTAGCCTAGTGAACTAGACCAAATCTTGCTTTGCAGAGTTTGGTCTAGGCACGCTTCATTGGAATCCTCGCAGTCTGTGGCTGTCCAATCACAGCTCGCTATAGTTTTGGTTGGGTCAATCACAGCGCTCTATATTTTGGGCCAATCACAGAGCGGGAGTAGCCGATGACGTCAGCGCTGCGGCCGCGAACCCAAGCAACATGGCGCCAACGCCGGAGCCACGTTCTTTTGAAATGGCTTTGTCATCAACATCGGATTATTTAGACTCCAACGTGCGTAAGTCTGTCGGATATACTTAGCGGCTTCTTATTTTTATTAAACAAAGTAGTGCAATGTCCCAGTACACCTGATATTCACATGTTTTTCATACAAAAACGACAGAAATCATTGATGTTAGACGCCATTGCTGCCTCTCGCTTTTCCGTTGCTGTGATTACGTCACGTTGTTCGTTACTCTGATTGGTCCTAGCGCTATCCAATTGCGTGCTGACATTTTGAAAGACAACCGTAGATCCCGCCTCACGACTGAGAGCCGTCAATGGTTCGTGGCCAGACTATATATTCACATATATAGGATGGCTTGCCAGGCTACTAGGGGCTGGCTCCAGAAAGGAGCAAGTTCCCATTGACTCCCATGTTAAAAACGCCAACGTCACAGCAGAAATGAACAGCCTGGTTCAAAAAACATTTTTAGGTTAAATAGGTCTAGTTTACAGTGATGACAACTCTAAGGGGGGTGAATTTTTTTGTAACTCATCAATTTAGGTTTAATTAACTCTTGACATTATGATTACTTAGGGGTGTGTCCTTTTGATTGACAGGTATCAGATGAGCTGTCAGTGCTAGCAGCTTGCCTCCTGCTTGCTCCAGTGAAGGCCAGAGCCTCGGCCTCATGTTAAAAGTGTTACAGACTAGAAGGCAGAGGGTAGCAGAGTCACTCACGGTTTTCTGGCTAAAAGCGCCCTCCAACCGCCATTAGCTTTGGTTAGCTCAGTTAGCTTGTAGCTACATCGGCTCAGAGTTTGATGGGTGTCAATCCTCTGCCCCACCCTCACAGCCCCACTCTCAGTTCCAACTTTGTATTTTCTGGGAGTTACGAGACACAAGACATAGAAGATGGTGGTGATAGGAACTGCCCACTAGCTTTGAATTCAGCTCTTCAGAAACCTACGGGCGACCTCGCAGATGGTTTGTCTGTTTTATATACAGTCTATGAGTGAGACTCACACAGGGGGAGGAGGAGAAACATTTTTTGACACAACACTGATGTCTTTTAGACGTCTGATTTGTTTAAAATGTTCACTATATGGTGCACAATCATGACTCCATGTTTAGTATCCACAGATAGAACTTCCTGTTATGTACTCCCCATTGGTCTGAGTGCTGCACCCCCTCACTTTAGATTTACACCTTTTATGTTCCTCTGTGTCATTAATTACCTTTAATAATTGATTTTGAACATTTTTAAAGTTAAAGTCTAAAACTGAAACAGTAATCTGATTAGGAGCACAGTCCTACTCTAACTGTAAATAGATATTAATCATTTAGAGATGTTTGTGGGGGGGTCAAAAATAGGCATTTATTAAACATCAGGAACACAAAAAGATTCTAAACAAGTGAGTATAATTACATCTGTGTTTGTTGTTCCTCCTTTCATCTTATAAATAGGGTTTTAAATGATAGAAGTGTCAGGGCTGTGAGATGTGTCACCTTGTTTGAAGTGCTAATCAATTCAAGTGAAGACACCATCTTAAATCTGCTTTAATTATCTCTGACTGATCTTCAGAGG
>SSNS01000050.1:2133421-2162165 GCA_006937985.1 Aphyosemion australe | reverse complement strand
ACAGATGTTCCTGTACACTATGCCAGCCACTTGGTTGTGGTGTTCCATGTATGCTTTCCCTGTCAGCATCTTACACCCTGCAGTTATGTGGTGGATTGTCTCAGGGGCCTCTCTGCATAGCCTACACCTTGGGTCTTGTCTGCTGTGGTAGATCTTGGCCTCTGTTGCTCTGGTGTTCAGGGTCTGTTCCTGTGCATCCATGATGATTGCCTCTGTGCTGTCCTTCAGACCAGCTCTTTCTAGACATTGGTAGGATTTCTTGATATCAGCCACTTCAGTTATCTGTTGGTGGTTCATCCCATGTAGGAGTTTGTCCTCCCATGATGGTATTTCTCACTATCCTTGATGTACTTATGGATCTTGGCGGTTTCATCCTGGACAGTGACTCTCACACTCACTAGTCCTCGGCCTCCTTCCTTACGGCTAGTGTACAGTCTCAGGGTGCTGGACTTGGGGTGGAACCCTCCATGCATGGTTAGGAGCTTCCCTGTCTTAACATCTGTGGTCTGTATTTCTTCCTTTGGACAGCTTATTATTTCTGCAGGATATCTGATTACTGGCAGGGCGTAGCTGTTTATTGCCCAGATCTTGTTGTTGCCATTGAGTTGACTTCTGAGGACTTGCCTTACTCGATGTAGGTATTTGGCTGTGGCTCCTTTCCTAGCGGCTTCATCAAGGTTGCCATTTGCTTGTGGGATACCAAGGTACTTGTAGCTGGTGTCAATGTCTGCTTTTGTTCCTTCTGGGAGTGGGACCCCTTCTGTGTGGACTACCTTCCCTATCTTTGTCACCATCCGACCACACTTCTCAAGTCCAAATGTCATTCCGATGTCAGTGCTGTAGATCCTGGTGCTGTGGATCAGTGAGTCGATGTCTCGCTTGCTCTTGACATACAACTTTATGCCATCCATGTAGAGGAGGTGGCTGATTGTGGTTCCATTCTTGAGTCGGTATCCATAGCCAGTCTTGTTGATTATTTGGCTGAGGGGGTTCAGACCTATGCAGAAAAAGTCGCTTACACTAGAGCCTTGTGTGGGACTGTTTTCTTCATCCCGCTCCCGCTGAATTTCTGACCATTACTGCCTGCACCTGCAGTATGCATGTCCACTCCTGCCCGCACCCGCAAAACTTGGAGAAATTATTCCCGCACAATAAAAGAGATGCATTGATTTTGTGTCCTCTCTGGTCCCGCAGGAGAAAACATGTCATTTTAAAGGCTATTCATACAGAAACCCCATGAATCTCTTTGTTTCGTTTCTCAGGCCTGCATGTCTTTTGACACGTTGGTCAGGATTAGCACACTTTGTTTTAATTTAGTTTTTAACCCTTAAACACTGTGGTGTCACCTCCCATGATGCCGTGGCGCTTGTGATCAGCGTCTCCATGCTCTAAGTTGTGTGACTTCTGACATGACTAAGCCTAACCAGACTCTGGAGAAGGCGCAGCTGAAGGTGACGTCGCAGTGTGAACGTCTGCACTGTCAACACGCTACAAAGACAACGTGCTTCTCCGAGGACTTCTTCTCAAACGTTAATGCTAGACAAGGGTCTCCTTCAGCTGGTAATCTGTGGCAGAAATCACTCGCCATACATGCTCATCCCGATCCCGCACTGTTTCTTTTAGCCGCCCGTTCCCGCCCACAGCAAAGTTCACACCGCCCACTCCTGCGAGATTTGTGTTGGGTCCCAATCCCAATGCAGCCCTCTAGCTTACACCTATTACTATTAAAGTACTGCTGAGCGCTTAGCTTCCGCTAGCTTAGCATCTCATTCATAACTTTGTTATTTCAACACAAACACACTCTCACAGTGCTAATACATTGGTGGCAGGTTTAATGGGTTTGTTAACTCACCTTAAATATGACTTTAAACCAGAGGTGGTCACACATTTTCACCTTGAGAGCTACTTTTACAATAAGCAGCTCGAAGCAATCGAGCAGTGGATGAGGTGATTTGCTGCTACGGCGGTATGTCACCTGCGTGTGTGAGGTTGGATTGCTATTGTGGCAGTAGGGCGTTAAAATTTTTTTTTTTCTGGGGGGCATGACAGAAAATAATTGAGAACCATTGATCTAAGAGAATGGTGAGGCATTCAAGGTCCATGCAAAGAGTGGATCAATCAGGATCCAAGTAGAGCGTGAGCCATTCACTGTACAAGCAGAGAATGAAGCACTCACGCTCCAAGTGGATCATGGGGTATTTAAAGTCCAACCAAATGGCGAAGCATTCAGGGTTGGAGTAGAGGCTGAGGCATTTTAAGTCTTTAGCAGTGAGTGGAGCATCCCAGGTCTAAGCAGAGGGTGGGATATTCAGTGGCTGAGCAGATGGTGAGGCATTCATGGTCCAAGCTAAGTTAGGCATTGAAGGTATGAACGGAAGGGGAGGCATTCAGGGTCTGAGCAGAAACTGGGGCATTTAGAGGGTGGGGCAGAATGAAAGATTTAGACTTGGAACATCGGGTCAATGTCATGTGGATATTGTGTACGTGTGTGATTGTTATGGTGATGTCATGTGAATGTGTGAAAGTTTTGAGAAAATTGTTGAACTTTATAGTGAGTGTCTGGTCAACTTCCAATGCAACAAAATGAATGAAGATGTACTGACTGGTGGATGCTAGGGAAGAGGTGGGAGGAGTAGGTTTTGGGTTAATATTATGTTATAAACAAGAAGGTTGCTAATATGTGTAAAATGTATTGCGTTATGTTGTGCACATTCCTATAAAAAATGCATGACAAAAAAAACAAACAACGTGAATGGAATGTGCAGCAGGCGTTTGGGCCGATAAACCTCCCAGAAAACAGCAACTGGCCTGAAACAGACAGGACAGTAAAGCTCAGAATAACCAGGTGAGCCAGGTCTACCATCTCAGGATGATTTCTAGGATTTTCATTTGAAAATGCTGTTCGATCACCAGCTGATCAGCAGACTCGACTAGGTGTGTTACCTGTGGAGACTGGAGACTGCAACATCTGCAGGGCTCTGCTGTGGGGAGAACACAGGAGGAGGGAAACCAGGAAGTTTAGTCTGATGGAGATTCAGTATGTCAGAATGAACAATGAGCAGTTCTTTCCACCAAATATTTCATGTCAAGGAGGGACAACATAACATGGGATGTGCTGTATTTTCTTCCTCTCAGGTACCTGTTACACAGCAACTGCTGCTCCACTGCAACAAGTCCTGGTAGGAACCAAAATTAATAACAAGGTGCTGCAACTAATAATATAAATACGCATGGCAGCATTCATTAAACACCACAAGATGGTGCTGCACAACCTACAACAGGTAGAATGAACCAAAATACTCTATAAAACTAACAGATATTACTATGACCAGAGGCGCCGTTTGCGGGCAGGCAAGACAGGCAATTGCCTGGGGCCCCCAAGGCAAAGGGGGCCCCAGAGGACCGACAGGCTTCGAACCAAGTCAGAACATTAGTGAGACCCTGAAAAGTTGTCATTGACAGCTGGACATCTCACACCCCCTTTACGGGGCCCCATCCACCTCTCCCCCTCCCACACTCAAAATGTGTCGGCTTTTTACCTGTAGCAGCCGATGGGATTTGGGGCGCGCACTTCTTATTACCGTAATTCCTGAACCGTTCAAGATATCTGGAAAATTCCAAAAGTGCTGAAAATCTTTAAAATAGAGCTTTTGGTGTAATGTAGCCTACATTATGGTAGCCTCCTTCGATAGTTTGTCAACCTTGATGCTCCGCGTCATAACTTCTGAATGGTTGATCGAATTAAAATAATTCCAAGGGTTTCTAAAAGTACATAAAACGAGCTTTCCAACGAGGTATTGCATGGTGTAGTCCATGTTACTGAAAATATCGCTATTATAGGGAGACCTGCTGCAGCATCACACAAAGAAACGGAACGAACGGCGACGGGAGAGAGAGCGGAAAAAGAAACGGCGGAGATAATCTGCATGAATAGCTTTTATAAAATGATGTAAATATCACTAAGAAAGTCCACTCAGTTGAAGGAATTTCTGTAGATAGTGACCATGAGGAGGGACAGATGATGTGAAAATGTTTGTCCAATCAAACTTGTTTTTTATTTGAACAACACTCAACTATTAGATTCAGCTTCATTCAAGCATTATTTATATTTCTAATAACTATTTATTTAGCTGAAAATAGATTTTATCCTTCTGGGACCAATATGAAATTTGTTACTTACAAACAGATTTAATATGAAAAGAACATGGGAAATATTAAACAGTATCATTAAACAAGGATCTAAAAAACAATCTTATCTGGATCACTTTGGTTCAAACGGTGAAAGTGACGATATGAACGAAATAGTCAACAGCTGTAATAAGTTTTTTGTTAATGTCGGTCCTGATTTAGCTGAGAAAATACCTAATCGAGAATTAGAGCTAAATATTGAAAAAAATAAATCCACAATTTTTCTTTCTGCAGTTAGTGAGTATGAAATACTTAATATTGTTCATAAATGAAAAAGTAAATTCTCTACAGACTGTCACTCAATTGATATGGTGCTAATAAAAAAAGTAATAAGCAATATTGTCATACCCTTAACACATATCTGTAACCTGTCGCTTCAAAATGGCTGTGTTCCCAACAAAATGAAAATTGCAAAGGTCATACCATTGTATAAAAGTGGAGATAAGTATGATTTTAATAACTATAGACCTATTTCGCTTCTTCCCCAATTTTCTAAAATCCTTGAAAAGGTTTTTGACAGTAGGTTAAAACAATTTATTGAAAAGAACAATCTAATTAATGAAGGACAATATGGTTTTAGATCCAATAGATCTACTTCAATGGCTATAATTGATGCTACAGAGGAAATATCCAAAGCACTAGACAACAAAAAGTACGCTGTAGGAGTTTTCATTGATCTTAAAAAAGCTTTTGACACTATTAACCATGAAATATTACTTAGGAAATTAGAACAATATGGAATACGGGGGTTAGCACAGAAATGGGTAAGGAGTTATTTAAGCGACAGAGTGCAGTATGTTCAAATGGGAGAATTTTCGTCCAGATGTCTTGACATTGCTTGTGGTGTTCCCCAAGGATCAGTATTGGGCCCAACATTGTTTAACCTGTATATCAATGACTGTTTTAGTGTTTCTCAACTGGTTAAATGTATATTGTTTGCTGATGACACAAATATCTTTTACAGTAGTGACAATTTTGAACATCTCACTTGCACAGTAAATTCTGAATTAAGTAAACTTAAAAAATGGATGGAAAGTAATAAGTTATCATTAAATATTAGTAAAACCAAAGTAATGTATTTTGGTAACTATAACCCAAACTTTCAACCACTGGTGGAGATAGACGGAGTTGTAATTGAAAATGCGGAAGAAATAAAGTTTTTAGGTGTAGTGATAGACAATAAGCTAAGTTGGAAAGCACACATCAAACACATAACAACCAAAGTTTCCAAAAGCCTTGCAGTAATTAACAGAGTTAAGTATACTCTTGATTTTAATTCTCTACGTACTTTGTACTGTTCTTTAATTCTTCCATACCTAACTTATGGTGTTGAAGTATGGGGTAACAACTTCAAAACTCCATTACAATCTTTATTTTTATTACAAAAAAGGGCTGTTCGAATAATACACAAGGCTGGGTATCTTGAACATACAAATCCTCTCTTTCTCCAATCCAAATTATTAAAATTGCANATTACCGTAATTCCTGAACCGTTCAAGATATCTGGAAAATTCCAAAAGTGCTGAAAATCTTTAAAATAGAGCTTTTGGTGTAATGTACATTATGGTAGCCTCCTTCGATAGTTTGTCAACCTTGATGCTCCGCGTCATAACTTCTGAATGGTTGATCGAATTAAAATAATTCCAAGGGTTTCTAAAAGTACATAAAACGAGCTTTCCAACGAGGTATTGCATGGGGTAGTCCATGTTACTGAAAATATCGCTATTATAGGGAAACCTGCTGCAGCATCACACAAAGAAACGGAACGAACGGCGACGGGAGAGGGAGCGGAAAAAGAAACGGCGGAGATAATCTGCATGAATAGCTTTTATAAAATGATGTAAATATCACTAAGAAAGTCCACTCAGTTGAAGGAATTTCTGTAGATAGTGACCATGAGGAGGGACAGATGATGTGAAAATGTTTGTCCAATCAAACTTGTTTTTTATTTGAACAACACTCAACTATTAGATTCAGCTTCATTCAAGCATTATTTAAATTTCCAATAACTATTTATTTAGCTGAAAATAGATTTTATCCTTCTGGGACCAATATGAAATTTGTTACTTACAAACAGATTTAATATGAAAAGAACATGGGAAATATTAAACAGTATCATTAAACAAGGATCTAAAAAACAATCTTATCTGGATCACTTTGGTTCAAACGGTAAAAGTGACAATATGAACGAGATAGTCAACAGCTGTAATAAGTTTTTTGTTAATGTCGGTCCTGATTTAGCTGAGAAAATACCTAATCGAGAATTAGAGCTAAATATTGAAAAAAATAAATCCACAATTTTTCTTTCTGCAGTTAGTGAGTATGAAATACTTAATATTGTTCATAAATTAAAAAGTAAATTCTCTACAGACTGTCACTCAATTGATATGGTGCTAATAAAAAAAGTAATAAGCAATATTGTCATACCCTTAACACATATCTGTAACCTGTCGCTTCAAAATGGCTGTGTTCCCAACAAAATGAAAATTGCAAAGGTCATACCATTGTATAAAAGTGGAGATAAGTATGATTTTAATAACTATAGACCTATTTCGCTTCTTCCCCAATTTTCTAAAATCCTTGAAAAGGTTTTTGACAGTAGGTTAAAACAATTTATTGAAAAGAACAATCTAATTAATGAAGGACAATATGGTTTTAGATCCAATAGATCTACTTCAATGGCTATAATTGATGCTACAGAGGAAATATCCAAAGCACTAGACAACAAAAAGTATGCTGTAGGAGTTTTCATTGATCTTAAAAAAGCTTTTGACACTAAACCATGAAATATTACTTAGGAAATTAGAACATTATGGAATACGGGGGTTAGCACAGAAATGGGTAAGGAGTTATTTAAGCGACAGAGTGCAGTATGTTCAAATGGGAGAATTTTCGTCCAGATGTCTTGACATTGCTTGTGGTGTTCCCCAAGGATCAGTATTGGGCCCAACATTGTTTAACCTGTATATCAATGACTGTTTTAGTGTTTCTCAACTGGTTAAATGTATATTGTTTGCTGATGACACAAATATCTTTTACAGTAGTGACAATTTTGAACATCTCACTTGCACAGTAAATTCTGAATTAAGTAAACTTAAAAAATGGATGGAAAGTAATAAGTTATCATTAAGTATTAGTAAAACCAAAGTAATGTATTTTGGTAACTATAACCCAAACTTTCAACCACTGGTGGAGATAGACGGAGTTGTAATTGAAAATGTGGAAGAAATAAAGTTTTTAGGTGTAGTGATAGACAATAAGCTAAGTTGGAAAGCACACATCAAACACATAACAACCAAAGTTTCCAAAAGCCTTGCAGTAATTAACAGAGCTAAGTATACTCTTGATTTTAATTCTCTATGTACTTTGTACTGTTCTTTAATTCTTCCATACCTAACTTATGGTGTTGAAGTATGGGGTAACAACTTCAAAACTCCATTACAATCTTTATTTTTATTACAAAAAAGGGCTGTTCGAATAATACACAAGGCTAGGTATCTTGAACATACAAATCCTCTCTTTCTCCAATCCAAATTATTAAAATTGCATGATCTTGTAAATTTATGTACTGCACAGTTTATGTTTAAAGCATTTCATAATTCTTTACCTGCTAATATTCAAAAAAATTTCACTCATAAAACTCAGTTACATGATTTGAGAGGATTTGGGAACTAGTTATAACAACAAGAACTATTAGGAGAGGGTTTTTAGTGTCGGTTCGTGGAGTTAAATTGTGGAATGGTCTGGGGCTTGAACTGAAGCAATGTCAAAACATTAATCGATTCACATCCCTATATAAAAAAATAGTTTGGTCACAATACAAAGATGACGAGGTTTCATAATTTCTTGTATTTGAGTAGTAAGGGATTGCCAATGGCTAGGTTGTGTATAAATAAGAATCTACATGCATAATGGTAATAGATATGGTGGTTTTCTTTTTGTTTTTTGGTTTTTTGGTTTTTTTTGTTTTTTTTGTGTGTAGTCATGGATTCCTTGTTTCCCTTGAGTTGAAAAAAGCAGGCAGCCACTTTATTTGTGTGTGAATGTGTTAATCTGACAGATTGGGGTGAGGTTTAACAAGTTTTTCTTCTCCTCACTCCATTTTGAGCATTTTGGTTAAGTGATTTTGTTCTTTTAAGTTAAATGTAGACCTAATTGTGCAGATACTTAATTTTGTAATTTTTGTTGTAATTGTTTAGTATACGGCACATTACTGGCTCAAAATAAAATTGAATTGAATTGAAAATTGAAATTGAAAAATGATATCAAATGACCCTGCACAATGGCTGAATAACCCAACCGATAGTGAAGTGTTCACTTGTCACTTAAGGACAAATTCAAGTTTGAAATAAAGATTTCATAAAGTAAAATTATTTGTTACTTTCTGTTCTTCATCAGCCTTCACAATTATAATTTTAAAATGCACATGCTAATTGTTTACATTTAAAAAAAGGCTATTATGCACTTTGTAATAAAGAAATGTTCAGTCAGTGTTGGATTCTATATGTATGATGAAACCTAGTTTGAGGGCCCCCTTGAAAATTTTTGCCTGGGGCCCCAAGAGACCCTTGCAGCGCCTCTGNTTCCTTGTCTACATTTGTAAATAAATAACCTATCATTTCTTGTTATGTTCTTCCTGTGTTCATTTTTCATCTCCATTGGTTTTTCTTGTTTTAACACAGTATAATGATGTTACATTTACCTTTAATTACTGACGGTTTCGGCGACTACTGTCGCCATCTTCAGAGTCACGCCGACTTGACGGCGTCACTTCCGCTGTTTATTTGCAGGCAGTAAGGGGCGTTGCCGCCCCCTACTGCCTGCGCCTTCCTGGTCGATCACCACGTCCCATGAATGATCCAGCGTGTACACTCCTTCATCCCTATTCATGGTCCTGGGTCCACGTCTCCTTATCTCGATCGCTTCCTTTATCCATCGTCTGTATTTTTGTTGTTCTGTTGTTATGATCTGTGTGCTGTCCCAGTCCATTATATGGTTTTCTCTTGTACAGTGGTCTGTTATGGCTGATTTCCTTATTGTGTTTTCTGCTTCCTCTTTGGCTGCTCTGGTGTGCCTTCGGCTTGTTTCTTTTTCACATTCCTTTTTGTGTTCCATTTTGCGTGTGTTGAGTTGTCGTCCTGTCTCTCCTTTATATGTTTTATTGCAGAGTTTGCATGGAATTTCGTAAACCACTCCACATTTTTGTTCCTGTGTTATTGCGTCTTTTGGATGTACTAGTCCTTTTTTGAAGGTCATGTATGGTTTTATTGGAGTGTTTATGTTATGTTTTGACATTACATATCTTATTTTTTCTGTTATTCCTCTAATGTATGGTAGGGTTATCGCTGGTTTTGGTTCTGTTCTTTCTTGTTTTCTGGTTCTTTGTTTTAGTTTGTCTTTGTTTACTGTTGTCTGTAGTCTTCCTTGTTTTATTGCCCATGTTGGGTATCCGCAACTTTTTAATGTCTGTCGTATGTGTTTGTCTTCTTTGCCTACATCCTTTTCCTCTGTTATCATTTTGGCTCGATGGTATAATGTTCTGATTACTGACATTTTGTGAATCACTGGATGTTCTGATGTCCAAAGTAGATACTGGTCTGTGTGTGTTGGTTTCCTGTATGTGTTAATGTTGAGAGTCCCATCTGTTTTCCTGGTTATTTCCATGTCCATGAATGTGATGCTGCCGTCCTTCTCTTCTTCATATGTAAATTTTATGTTGTTTGTTTCATCTATGTTGTTTAAGTGATTTGTTAATATTTCAGTTTGTCCTTTTGGTATGATTTCTAATATATCATCTACGTATCTTTTCCATATCTTTATTTTGCAGTCGGGGGGGGCTGTTCTCATCGCTTTTTGCTCCAAGTCTTCCATAAAAAATTCACAGAGGGTTGCTGATAAGGGGTTTCCCATTGCGAAACCTTCAAGCTGTTTGTATATTGTTCCATTATATTGGAAGTATGTTGAGTTTGCTATTAATTCTATTACCTGTGCTATGTCTTCTGCTGTTAAATTTGTCCTTCTATGTAGGGTTTTGTCCTGTTTGATCCTGTTAACTACTATTTCAATGGTTTTCTTGGTTGGAGTCTTGGTGAACAAGGATGTGACGTCGTGTGAAATTAATGTTTCGTTTTCTTCTATGGTGATCTTTTTAAGTTCCGTTGCTAATTCTGTGCTGTTCTTGCAGTGTTGATCTGTGTTTCCTAAAAGTGGACTGATGATTTTACTGATGTCTCTTGCCATGTTGTACGTTGGTGTTCCTATACTATCTACTATTGGTCTCAGAGGTGTACCTTGTTTGTGTATTTTTGGTGTTCCGTATATCCTTGGTATGATGTTGGCTGTTGGTATCCATTGTTTGTACATTTTTTCTGTTATTTTTCCTTTTTCCTGTAGTGGTTTTAATAATTTTTTCATGGTCTTTTTAACCTCTTCGGTTGGATCTTTTTTCTGAGTTTTGTATGTACTCTTGTCTTCAAGTAGTTGTTCCATCTGTTGCTTATATTTTTCTTTGTCCATTATTACTGTTGTCCTTCCTTTGTCTGCCGGTAATATGATGATGTGCTCATTTCTACCTAATGTTTTCATGGCTGTTCTCTCTTCTTTTGTGATGTTGCTGTGTTGAATTTTACTGTTTTTTAATATTCCTATGACATCATTTTTTAGCTCTGCTTTTTTCCCTATGTCTGTTATTTGCTGGCATGCTATCTCTGTTGCTACTATGAACTCGTCATATGGGATGTGTTTTGGGGTTATTGCATAGTTTAGTCCTTTTTTCAGTATACTTTCTTCTGCTNTTTGTTTTTTTTGTGTGTAGTCATGGATTCCTTGTTTCCCTTGAGTTGAAAAAAGAAGGCAGCCACTTTATTTGTGTGTGAATGTGTTAATCTGACAGATTGGGGTGAGGTTTAACAAGTTTTTCTTCTCCTCACTCCATTTTGAGCATTTTGGTTATGTGATTTTGTTCTTTTAAGTTAAATGTAGACCTAATTGTGCAGATACTTAATTTTGTAATTTTTGTTGTAATTGTTTAGTATACGGCACATTACTGGCTCAAAATAAAATTGAATTGAATTGAAAATTGAAATTGAAAAATGATATCAAATGACCCTGCACAATGGCTGAATAACCCAACCGATAGTGAAGTGTTCACTTGTCACTTAAGGACAAATTCAAGTTTGAAATAAAGATTTCATAAAGTAAAATTATTTGTTACTTTCTGTTCTTCATCAGCCTTCACAATTATAATTTTAAAATGCACATGCTAATTGTTTACATTTAAAAAAAGGCTATTATGCACTTTGTAATAAAGAAATGTTCAGTCAGTGTTGGATTCTATATGTATGATGAAACCTAGTTTGAGGGCCCCCTTGAAAATTTTTGCCTGGGGCCCCAAGAGACCCTTGCAGCGCCTCTGACTATGACTGCTACTGCCCCCTTTTAGTGGCGCCACTGTTTGAACCACGGTCTGGAACAGTCCTGAATTTGGGATCTTTATAGTCCAGCATTCTCTGGAAAACTCTAATACACAAATTATATGTTGGTGTCTTTAAATAAAAATGATTGACAATAGTCCCTCTCTCCCAGAAGTGTTTAGCTGAAGCTTCCAGTGATCATTCGTGGCTGTCAAACACCAATCAGAAGACCCGGACCGGAAGAGCAGATTCCCACTAGCGCCAGTAGGTGGCACCAAACACCTTTAAGAGTAAAGCTTTTTCCGGTCAGAGGTCTGAGTTTACAACTTTTAGAACTCCGTAAACATCATCTATTTCCAGTTAGAGACTTCATGTGAATTTTACTTTTAAACTTAAAACCAATTCAACAAATTACCAGAATCACATAAAGGATTTAACGTTTTATTGTAATTTAGTTTCATTCTTCCAATTCGGTTATCATCATAGAACCGTGTGTGTGTGTGTGTGTGTGTGTGTGTGTGTGTGTGTGTGTGTGTGTGTGTGTGTGTGTGTGTGTGTGTGTGTGTGTGTGTGTGTGTGTGTGTGTGTTTTAACCCCTCCCACCTGTTAGGGCTTTGCGCCGAGCCGGCCTGAGCGCAGACGCACCACAGAACGCACGCATATCTGTGCGCTACACGCATCTTCACGTGCGTGAAGCGGGGATGGAGCTGAAATAGGAGGACCTACTTTACGTTGCAGCTGGTCTCTGAGAGTCGCTCTGGGTTTCTGCGCGAGGTTCAGACCTGTGACTGAGAACATGTGGAGATACACCAACCTGTTCGCCTTTCTGCTGGTTTTGTGTAAGGACGCGTCCTCACAGAGCAAGGTAGGACCTTTCAAACAGAACCGGCTCGCGTGCTGGTTAGAATACTTCCTCTCCTCTCTACAGGAAGCTGTCCTGAAAGTGACACGCCAATAAAAAACTAGATTTAGTCGCATTTGTGTGACAAAGTTCCTCAATTACAATGTTATATCTAAACGTTTAAATCCAAATAAAGTAAAATACTAAGCGACTTAGAATGGATTGAATAGGCCATGCAACATTAAATATTAATTTAAATGTGGTGGTTTGTAATGGGAGACAGCTGTGAAACAGATTTGGGTAAATAGATCAGGATCTGATGTTCAGATTGTGTGACATTAAAACAGATCCTCTCTGTTTACAACGAGTTTCATGATTTGTTCTTCCTACAGGCTGGTAAACATGTCCTCATGGGAATGGATGAGCTTATTTGTCTGTGCTGATGAAAGTGACCTTTTTCACCAGACTAAAGCTGTAACTTCTCTGTTTTGCTCTGTAAGGTGGCTTTAGGTCATGAAACATCACCCTCATGCTTTATAACTGCTACTGCATGGTTTGACCCCACAGAGCCACAGACTGATCCAGGATTCATTATCAAACTGACAACCTGCCCATCAACACGACTCTGACACCTAGACAGGGGATCTGTTCACCTAGCTTTTATTTTGGTACAGTGCTTACATTATAAAGAATTACATTTAGTTTAAAACCACCACATTTAATATAGATTTAAATTTATTTAGATTAGATTCAGAATATTTATTTTTAATGTTATTTGAGGCCAACTGTGGTAAACGCTAGCTGTTTACCACAGCTCCTCCCTGCCTCATGGTGCCACCGCTTCAGACAAATAAGCTCTTGACCACTAAGTGCTACACCTTTAAATTTTCTGTCTAAGGTTGGCAGATGGATCGGGTTACGTGTCATTCCTTGTGATTTGAGCTAATCCTCCCAATGAAAGCTTTTGTGTGACAAAGATGAAGATAATTACACCTCCAGCATGCTCGGGCCAGGTGCCAGCAGAGATGGCATCCAGTGGGCTTAGAGCTCCATCAGGTCAGCCTTGTTTGGACAGCTGCTGGGCTGCAGGAACCCCTCACTCTCTCTCATCCTGATTTAGCTCCAATAACACGCACAGCCTGAGGGTAAAACTACTGTACATAACAATATTACATTGTGTGTGTGTGTGTGTGTGTGTGTGTGTGTGTGTGTGTGTGTGTGTGTGTGTGTGTGTGTGTGTGTGTGTGTGTGTGTGCCCGTGAAGAGTTGAAGCTCTTACAGCTGAGGTAGGATTCCTGGTTATCAACATCACCTAACACCAGGCTGCTTCCTGATCCTGGGCCTCTCCTTCCATCTCTTTCACATGATTTAATCCATTTATCGTGCAAAAATATACCTGAGTTCTGATTATTAACATCTCAGGGAGGATGAGGGACCCATACAGGTGTCAAAGTCTGATGTAAAGCCTGAGGATACAAGCAGCATGGATTTATTTTACATAGTTCAATCAGTGCATAAAGCTGCCAGGGTCAGGTTTTTATATAGTAAGAATTTATTAAGCTTATGCACCAAACAGCCTAGAAATCTGGACCAACCGTAGCAGTAGCAGATATAATTACATATACAGGATGGCTTTCCAGGCTGTTAAACGGACCTAAACACAGAAACTAAATCAGATCTGTTCTGCTACCACTAGCTGTCAGTGGTTGTCAGCTGTCCTGTCCAGCCAGTGATGCAGAATAATAACATCCCTGTTTGCTTCCTTTTTGCCTGGATTGTTCTGTCCTTCTGGTTTGGTCTAACTCCTGCAACAACACTTCCACCTGTTGGAACCTGTTTTCATCAGCTCCTCACTTGTTATCTAACATCATCCAAACCTGTTGGAAATATATCCACAAGGATCCCAAGGTTCATTTGTAAAGGTAATGAGTGAACACTGTTTGGTGAGGGTTTCTGAAGTATGTGAGATAGATATAAAAGGGCATCACCAAGTGTTGATGAACATGTAGCATTGGTGATCCTCTGTAGCATTGGTGAACATCTGTGGGGTTAGTGAACATCTGTAGCGTTGGTGAACATCTGTGGGGTTAGTGAACATCTGTAGCATTGGTGAACATCTTTGGCATTGGTGAACTTGTAGTGTTGGTGATCATCTGTACCGTTGGAGAACATCTGTGGTGTTGATGATCATCTGTAGTATTGGTGATCCTCTGTAGCGTTGGTGACCATTTGTAGCGTTGGTGAACATGTAGTGTTGGTGATCATCTGTACCGTTGGTGAACATGTAGTGTTGGTGATCCTCTGTAGCGTTAGTGACCATCTGTAGCATTGGTGATCCTCTTTAGCGTTCATGAACATCTGTAGCATTGGTGATCCTCTGTAGCATTGGTGAACATCTGTAGCATTGGTGAACATGTAGTGTTGGTGATCTGTAGCGTTGGTGAAGATCTATGGTGTTGGTGAACATCTGTAGCATTGGTGAACATCTGTGGCATTGGTAATGATCAGTTGCGTTAGTGAACATTGTAGCATTGGTTAACATCAGTAGCGTTGGTGAACATCTGTGATGTTGGCAATCATCAGTAGTGTTGATTGATTAATTGAAATGTGTATTTGAACATAAGATGACAATTTTGAAATCAATAAACATAGTAAAAATGATATATAAAAATAAAGGAAGAACGAGAACACGTCTTTGTTCAAGGATAATGGGAAGAAGCCAGTGGTTATTCAATCCCACCTCCTTGTCAGTTGAGTAACACTGGTGAACATCTGTGACTATGGTAATCATCAGTAGCATTGATTATCATCTGTAGCGTTGGGGAACATCTTAAGCGTTGGGGAACATTTGTAGCATTGGTGAACATCTGTAGTGTTGGTGAACTGCTATAGCATTGGTGAATATCTGTGATGCTGATGATCATCTGTAGCATTGGTGAACATCTGTTGTGTTGGTGAACATCTGTAGCATTGGTGAACTTCTTCAGCATTGGTGAATATATGTGATGCTGTTGATCATCTGTAGCATTGGTGAACATCTGTAGTGTTGGTGAACATCTGTAGCATTGGTAAAGATCTGTAGCATTGGTGAACATCTTTAGTGTTGGTGAACATCTGTAGTGATGGTGAACATCTGTGGTGTTGGTATACATCTGTAGTGTTGGTGAACATCTGTAGTGTTGGTGAACATCTGTGATGCTGGTGATCATCTGTAGTGTTGGTGAACATTTGTAGTGTTGGTGAACATATGTGATGTTGGTGATCATCTGTAGCATTGTGAACATCTGTATCACTGGTGAACATCTGTAGTGTTGGTGAAAATCTGTGGTGTTGGTAAACATCTGTAGCTTTGGTTGAACATGTAGTGTTGATGATCATCTGTAGTGTTGAACATCTGTAGTGTTGATGATCATCTGTAATGTTGGTGATGCTCTGTAGCGTTGGTGACCATTTGTAGCGGTGGTGAACATGTAGTGTTGGTCATCATCTGTAATGTTTGTCAACATCTATAGTGTTGGTGAACATCTGTAGCGTTGGTGATCATCTGTGGCATTGGTGAACATGTAGTGTTGGTGATCATCTGTAGCATTGGTGAACATCTGTGGGGTTAGTGAACTTGTAGCATTGGTGATCCTCTATAGCATTACTGAGCATCTGTAGCATTGGTGATCCTCTTTAGCGTTGGTGAACATTTGTGGGGTTAGTGAACATCAGTAGCGTTGGTGAACATCTGCATCGTTGGTGAACTTCTACAGCGTTGGTGAACATCTGTGATGCTGGTGATCATCTGTAGCATTGGTGAACATCTGTAGTGTTGGTAAACATCTGTAGCATTGGTAAACATCTGTATCACTGGTGAACATCTGTAGTGTTGGTGAAAATCTATGATGCTGGTGATCATCTGTAGCGTTGGTGATCATCTGTAGCATTGTGAACATCTGTAGCATTGTGAACATCTGTATCACTGGTGAACATCTGTAGTGTTGGTGAACATCTGTGGTGTCGGTGAACATCTGTAGTGTTGGTGAACATCTGTAGTGTTGATGATCCTCTGTAGCGTTGGTGACCATTTGTAGCATTGGTGAACATGTTGTGTTGGTCATCATCTGTAATGTTTGTCAACATCTATAGTGTTGGTGAACATCTGTAGCGTTGGTGATCATCTGTGGCGTTGGTGAACATGTAGTGTTGGTGATCCTCTTTAGCGTTAGTGAACAACTGTGGGGTTAGTGAACATCAGTAGCGTTGGTGAACATCTTTGGCGTTGGTGAACTTGTAGTGTTGGTGATCATCTGTAGCGTTGGTGAACATCTGTGGCGTTGATGATCATCTGTAGCATTGGTGATCCTCTGTAGCATTGGTGACCATTTGTAGCGTTGGTGAAAATGTTGTGTTGGTGATCATCTTTGGCGTTGGTGATCTTGTAGCATTGGTGATCCTCTGTAGCGTTACTGACCATCTGTAGTATTGGTGATCCTCTGTAGTGTTGGTGAACATCTGTAGCATTGGTGACCATTTGTAGCGGCGTACATGTAGTGTTGGTGATCATCTATAATGTTTGTCAACATCTATAGTGTTGGCGAACTTCTGTAGCATTGGTTAACATCTGTGGGGTTAGTGAACATCAGTAGCGTTGGTGAACTTGTAGCATTGGTGATCCTCTGTAGCTTTAGTGAGCATCTGTAGCGTTGGTGAACATCGGTACCGTTGGTGAACATCTTTGGCGTTGGTGAACTTGTAGCATTGGTGATCCTCTGTAGCGCTGGTGAACATCAGTAGCGTTGGTGAACATCTTTGGTGTTGGTGAACTTGTAGCATTGGTGATCCTATGCTGTAGCGTTGTTGGTTCTGTTCTAAGAAGTCAATAGTGAGAGTAACTAAAACTTGAGGAATATGATTTACACTGCTCAAAAAAATAAAGGGAACAAAAAATAAGATATCCTAGATCTGAATGAATGAAATATTATCTTTGTTCTTTACATAGTTGAATGTGCTGACAACAAAATCACACAAAAAATATCAATGGACATCAGATTTATCAACCCATGGCGGTCTGGATTTGGAGTCACACTCAAAACTAAAGTGGATAAACACACAACAGGCTGTCCATATTTTTCTTTAATCATCTTCTGTACGTTCATTCTGTGTATGTTTTACAAAAGTAGAACACAACAGGCTGATCCAGCTTTGATGTAATGTCCTTAAAACAAGTCAAAATGAGGTTCAGTAGTGGGTGTGGCCTCCACGTGTCTGTATGACCTCCCTACAACGCCTGGGCATGCTCCTGATGAGGTGGTGGATGGTCTCCTGAGGGATCTTCTCCCAGACCTGAACTAAAGCATCCACCAACTCCTGGACAGTCTGTGGTGCAACGTGGCGTTGGTGGATGGAGGAGACATGATGTCCCAGATGTGCTCAATTGGATTCAGGTCTGGGGAACGGGCGGGCCAGTCCATAGTATCAATGCCTTCATCTTGCAGGAACTGCTGAAACACTCTAGCCACATGAGGTCTAGCATTGTCTTGCATTAGGAGGAACGCAGGGCCAACCGCACCAGCATATGGTCTCACAAGGGTCTGAGGATCCCTAACCCTAACCCAGGCTACCTCTGTGTGCTGTGCGGCCCCCCCAAAGAAATGCCACCCCACACCATTACTGACCCACTGCCAAACCGGTCATGCTGGAAGATGTTGCAGGCAGCAGAATATTCTCCACGGCATCTCCAGACTCTGTCATTTATGTCATGTGCTCAGTGTGAACCTGCTTTCATCTGTGAAGAGCACAGGGCACCAGTGGTGAATTTGCCAATCTTGGTGTTCTCTGGCAAATGCCAAACGCCCTGCACGGTGTTGGGCTGTAAGCACAACCCCCACCCTCATGGAGTCTGTTTCTGACCGTTTGAGCAGACACATGCACGTTTGTGGCCCGCTGGAGGTCATGTTGCAGGGCTCTGGCAGTGCTCCTCCTGTTCCTCCTTGCACAAAGGCAGAGGTAGTGGTCCTGCTGCTGGGTTGTTGCCCTCCTACGGTCTCCTCCGCATCTCCTGATGTACCTGGTAGCGCCTCCATGCTCTGGACACTACGCTGACAGACACAACAAACCTTCTTGCCACAGCTAGCATTGATGTGCTATCCTGGATGAGCTGCACCACCTGAGCCACTTGTGTGGGTCGTAGACTCCGTCTCATGCTACCACTAGTGTGAAAGCACCGCCAGCATTCAAAAGTGACCAAAACATCAGCCAGAAAGCAGAGGAACTGAGAAGTGGTCTGTGGTCACCATCTGCAAAACCACTCCCTTATTGGGAATGTCCTGTTAATTGCATATAATTTCCGCCTGTTGTCTATTCCACTTGCACAGCAACAGGTGAAACTGATTGTCGATAAACGTTGCTTCCTAAGTGGACAGTTTGGTTTCACAGAAGTGTGATTGACTTGGAGTCACATTGTGTTGTTTATGTGTTCCCTTTATTTTTTTGATCAGTGTATTTATCTAAATCTTATTAGGACTATGACAACAGCTCTTGGGATCAGCTGGTGGCCTTTATAAAATGTTTCTGACATTCTGAGTTTAATAATAATTCAGATGAACACTGTTTGCCCTATTGGACAAAATGTTTTTGGTTTTGGCAAAATTATACAGATAAAAGGAGTTCATGGAGAATTGTTGCATGTGTGAGCTAAAGGAGAATCTTTGTCCAAAACAACCTGAAAGTAACACTGGAGACTAAGGTCAACTCATCCAGAGCAAACGGGTAGACGGGGTGTTCCTGAGCTGCTCAGGTCTGAAGAACCACAACCGCTGTCTGGTCTGAATTTAGAAGCAGGTGATTAAGGGTCAGTCAATTAATCCCTTTTGCAGCAGTGTACATAAATATCTGGTCAGTGGTTGGAAACAGCTTTTGTAACTGACTGGTGTTATAAAGTCACAATTTGGAGGAAAAGAAAGATGAACTCCTCCATCTGGTAGGCAACAACAGAAACTCTGACTCTGGTTCAGCTTGAGGTCTAAACTGGTTCCAGTACCAACCAAAAATGAGCTTAATCATTAAGAGTGACTGAAGGTCAAATGTGCCAAACTTTCAAAATCTAAATAAGAGAAAGCAGGTTTTAAAGATGGAATCAGAGAGCTGAGCATCATAACAAGAACCTATCTGCATTTGGCTGCTGACAGATCATCTTTCCTCAGATAAAAACTATTCGAATGCTAAAGATTACCACCTTGTTTTGACAAGCAGCCATTATCAGCACCATCAGTTATCAGAGTATCTTTTACGTTTTTGAGACTAGTATTTTATTGATCCATGAGGAGCGATTTAAAGGTCCAGGAACTGCGTTTTTGAGCTGTGATGAGCTCTGCAGCATTTTATCAGCACCAATAAACATCTGCAAAAAAACCCATCTGGGGAAAAGACATTGGCAGCGTCCCTCATTCCTCTCATAGTTGAGGTCACAAACACACACTAATAATTACAGAAGTGTCTCTTTGTGCTTATGAATGGATTTTTACAGTGTGGCTTTTATTAGGGAGTCGTACCGACAGCCTGATTCTTATCTTTGTGATTTCTGTAAGTTTTCACCTTTAAAAGGAATCCAGGATGTTTTCCTTCCTTCATGAATCAATCAGGAATCCTCATATTCCGTATTCAGATTAGTTTGAAGGTTAATGTGATGTCAGAGTGTTTTTGTTCCATTTGCTGCTGAAGCCACTAAAAACTTCCGAGGACACACACGCACGCACGCACACACACACACACACACACATACACTCCACAGGAATGTAGATGTGTGTCCCTAAATGCAGCGAGTACTTGAAACACTTTGTGTTGGGGTTCTTATCACCTCTGTGCTAATTCTTCTCATTTCACCCGTGACTCCGGGCTTCCAGGTCACGACTCCAGATTCTGATAAAATTGTTTGTCCCAGGATGGGTCAGACAGTGGTGCAACTTCATCAAAGGTTCTGTTCCTTATAGATATGAGGTGGAGTCCATGGACTGGAATTGGTGTTTGAGAGGAAATGATGTGAACTCCAATAGATAGTCGATCTTCTAAACTTTCCTGCTTGATAATCTAACCTTTGACACTTTTAGACACTAAAATAAATGTGCAGGTTCTAGTACAGCTGAGCTGAACAGAACCTGCCGTCACCACTGGGCTGGGTTCCCTGAGGTCAGACGCTCAGAAACACGAAGGACTGGTGAACCCAGCAGCCCGTGTGTAGCTCATGTCTTGATTTTAACGGTTCTGAACAGAACTGGGTTTCACGTTCTCGCTGTCAGGGCGTGTTAGCTGCTAATGGCTGCAGCAGTTGATCTAATAAAGCTCTCCGTGGCATCCAGACTCACTTCCACCAATTGCACAGACATGAGTTCACATTTGAGCCATGTTCTTCTCTGACCTAAAACTTGACTTCACTTGAGAGGTCAAAGCTCAAACCATGCGTTAAATACTCTGTAGCTGTAATTGTGTTGCCTGCTGTCCTGCTGCTAGGTCAGCTTCACATGAGAAGCAGGTCCATCCATTCTGCACACCAGAGCTTATTGGTCTGACAGTGCTCTGATTCTCACCGGGATCCAGATTTATCACTTTAAGCTGCTGCCACATCTCTGTTGTGCAGACAAGCAAGCGAGCCGGAGACCTTCTTGGCTCCATCTGGACCGACTCCAGACCCGGCAGCTCAGCGGGTCTGAGGAGGCTCATCTGAAGAAGTTTAATCTGCTAATCCTCTGTATTTCTATGTGGCTGGAACCTGCTGCTTTTCACTTGACTCAGGTCAGGATTTGCTTGGTTTTGTACGCAAAACACACACGCACGCACACACACACACGCACGCACACACACACACACACACGCACACACACACACACACCCTAGTGTGTAACAGAGGGAAATGTCCCCTCACACTCTCGCCCCTCCACCCATCACTCTGCCTGCATTCCATCACTAATGAGCCCCCACCACCTTCACCTCCATCATAACGCCTCCCAGCCTGCAACTGCCCAACCAAAACCATATCAGAGACTGGGACCAGTCAAATAATAAACCACCAAGACTTCATTACCCACAATCCTGTCCAGTGTTTTTGTCTCAGTGGCTGAAACAGGCTACACATGTTAATTATTTAAGGGGTGGGTTCTGGTGAGATGGTAGCACTCTCATGGAATCCAGACTTCAGGGCGTCCCAGTTTTGTTTCTCAGCTTCATATATCATGCAAAAAACAATATCATTATATTTAATCTGGCCAAACGAAGCTTCTCCTCAGAGCCAGATGATACCACTATGACCAAAAAGGTGCTGCAGCAGAAATTCCTGCAATTGTTCAATTTTGCTGCTCCTGTCATTTTACAGATTTTCATATGCGTGTGTGTGTGTGTGTGTGTGAGTGTGTGCGCGTGCGTGTGTGCGCATGCGTGTGTGTGTGTATGTGCGCATGCATGTGTGTGCGTGCATGTGTGTGTGTGTGTGTGTGTGTGCGCATGCATATGTGTGTGTGCTCTGCCACACTGATCACCACTGTAACAACGCAGCACCGGTCTACAGCCTGCTGCACACAAGAGCCAATAGCTGAGCTAACGGTCATTCGAGGCCGTTTGCTCAGCAGATTACTCGTTGTGTGCGCCTAATTTTCACTGAGTTTTCTGGCTCACCTCGCTGAGGTGAAAATCAAACCGGTTTGATACTTTCCGCCCCACGGGGGGCAGAAACTCGCCGTGTGCACACTACGTGAGCACTCGGCTGAGCTGAAATCTTCCAAGTGACCAATCACAGCGCATTCTCCCCTCACGTGATTCCAAGGTGGCAGCCTCCTGTCTGCATGACGGAAAAATAAACAAAACGGAGGCGGAGCTGGATATGGAGGAAATGCTTATACTTGTTTTGCTGATGAGGCGTCGCCGTCACCGTCATAAGCCCTTTCTGTAAACAATCCCGCCAATTTGCCGCAAAGCCGAATGCGGCATCTGGGAGCCTAAGGTCGTTTATAAGAGCTCAGACCGTGGCAGTAATGTTGCGCAATCATGTCCGTTTTATAAAAGATTACGCGATGGCGGCATAAAGGAGGTATGGGGGCGGTCTCTGCAATATCGCGGACTTCCGTTTATCTTGGACATAACTTGCCTTTTATTGCGATTGAAGCCGCACTCGTTTTTATTTTAACAACCAGCTACAGGTGTCTGTCATCCACCATCCCTGTGAGTTGTCAGATGATCTGAGCTGCAGATCTAACGGAGAAAGCTCCCGGAGCACCGCAACGCTCCAGTTTCTCAGCTGGTTCTGTTTACCAAAGTGAAACTTAAGCGCGTGTTTACTTTCATTTTAAATATAGCTCCCGGCCAGAGCGCAGCATTAATTCATCACATGATCATGACAGCTCCCTCTGTTGCGCCAACGCTTAATGTGCGTTTATAAGACCAGCGAAGCCGCAATATTACTATCAAGCGTGGCGACACCAATGCTGCAAAATTCCCGCAACGTGATACCGCCATGGCGCGTTCATAAGAAACACGTTGCGGTAATATTGCGCTGATTTTCCGGCATGGTGTGTCCTTTAAAAAGGGCTTAAAGTCTCCGTTTTGTTTATTTTTCCGTCATGCAGACAGGAGGCTGCCATCTTGGAATCACGTGAGGGGAGAACGCGCTGTGATTGGTCACTTGGAAGATTTCAGCTCAGCCGACTGCTCACGTAGTGCGCACACGGCGAGTTTCTGCCCCCCGTGGGGCGGAAAGTATCAAACCGGTTTGATTTTCACCTCAGCGTCGTGAGGCAGAAAACTCAGTGAAAATTAGGCGCACACAGCGAGTAATCTGCTGAGTAAACGGCCTCGAATGACCGGTAGCTCAGCTATTGGCTCTCGTGTGCGGCAGGCTTAAGGCAGTAAAAAATTTTTCCGTGCCTCTTCGTCACTCACAAACACCTCGATTTCAATCAATCATTCAGTGAAACTCAGTTTTCTAGACCTCTCAGTTGCCATGGTTACTTGCTAAATGCCATCAAGTATTCATTAAGTACTATGCATTTGACCTTTTATGGCAGAAAGTGGGTGTGTGGGAGGCGGGATATGATCAGAAACACCTGAGCACATTTCTAGGAACAGTGTGATTTATAAAGCAGGAACTGTATGCAGCTGTGTGTAAGCAGTTTTCATAGGCTTGAAAAATACTTTGTCTAAGTACTTTTTTATTTTTGCTGAGTATAAGTAGTTTTAGTAAGGATTCTACACAAAGTTTTATAAATGAGGCCCCTGGTGTCTGTGCTGGTTGGTAAATCTCAGCACGCTATTTGATCGAGTTGACCAAAATTCTTTATTCCAAACGCATGAATGTAATACTGGGATTAAGGGAACATCACCAAGCAGGTTCAACTCTTATTTTTTCTGATAAATTCCAGTTCCTCAGGGTTTGGTGCTTGGTTCAATACTCTTTACTTATATATCCTTTTGTTGGGTCAAATTATCAGATCAGTTAGTTAATAAAATAAAACTTTAGGTTGCTTTACAAACAAACATAATGAATAGAAACGTTGTTTGTTGTCTATAACATGAGTACATAACTATCAAACTACTCAAAGTACTTTTTTATTGCTGTTATTCTCTGGCTGTATGGTTTTACTTTGTCATATTTTATGTCCTTAATGTGAAATCCAATTTGCTTTTGCAGTGATTTGCCCCAAACATGTGACATATAGTCTTTTTTTAGTGAAATTGTTCTGAATGCCAGGAAGTTGTGTCATGAAGACAGTGAGCTAATAGCTGAGCTGATCTCTGCTTTTTAAATGTACTTTGATTAAACTTGAGACATTTTTTGTGGGTTCTGGTTCTGAAAGCAACAAATTAATCTGCTTATAATATTAGTGTTATCCTGCTAAAATGATCCTTTCCTCATGAACATAAGTCAGATGGAAGTTAAAGGAGTCCTTTCTGAGGGACTGAAGAGACACACACACTGATATTAGCCCCAGCTGCACTGGAAGATCCCAGGGCTAAACTTGATCTCACGGTATCTGAAGGAAACCTGCCGTAAGAATGTCTTAAATGTGTAGAACACTGAAAAAACATTTTTAAGTCATTATTTCTGATTCTAATCGGTCACTCTGAGTGTTTCATGCAGGCTGAACATGAAAATAGTCTCCTCCACCTATCTCCTGCATTAGCTTCTGATAGAAAATAGACGGTGAAACTCTAGGATTAGAAAATCCTGACAGATCTACGTCACACTGTCACTTAACATTCATGGACTCACCCATCTTGACTCACGACGGGGAAGGCTGTTGTTGGCTTAGCGTCCAGGAAACAGCAGAGAACGTCTGGGCTAGTAGAAGCTAACCGTTAGCATTAGCAACTCCATCACACAGCAGAACTCCTCCAGGCTTGTGTTATTAGTGGAGATAAAACATCAACGTTGCAGAGCAAACAGTCGGTGGTAGAGTCGTGTTGCTGTTAGCCAATCAGAGGAGAGATGTCCAAATATCAGGAAATAAGACTCCAAATCCGTCTGAAGCTCAGCTCTGAATGCGGCTCACTCCTAGTTCCTGAAACTGCTGCATCGGAGCTTTGTTTCCCTAGAACAGGGGTTCCCAAAATCTTTTCTTTGAGGAGCCTCTTGCCCGTGTCCAAGACAACCCAGGACCCCCAAACCCAACTCCTTCACACATAAACACACAAACTTTCTACAGACATACAGAGTTATAACTTTTATATGGAGGTCTGATTATACTGTAGGGTGTTATTGGGATTTTATTAATGTCATTTTTACAAATAAAATCTTACTAACCTCACAACCTCAGCAAAGACAAAACTGTGGGGACCCCCTGCAATCTTGACTCCCAATTTGGCCTGCCCTAGCGTACGACTTACTAGACCACTGCAAATGTATTGACTACATGAGTGATCCACACCTTTAACAAAATAAAAACACAGAACTTTTTATCTGTGATTGCAGCTTGTACGGTATCAGAGTGACTCGGTTCAGAGGACTGACTCTGAGTTCATCAGCCTGGGACATAAACCCAGAGGAATTTGGAGAAATCTGAGGAATTTTCCAGCTGAACTCATCCCAGCTTGAACATTTTCTTTATTCTGAGTGATATAATAAATCTGTCGGCCTAAATTCTTGGGTGAGAGATGTGTGGAGCAGCCTGTGCCATCCTGTTTCTGAGAAGAGTCACGGCCTGCCAAAGCCCCTGTCATCATACGTGGTAGCCCGGAGGCAGCTGGTGGATGAGCGAGCGATGTTTCCTCTGAGTCACACCAGCTAACATTCAAAAGAACAGGAAGCATGTGTTTACTTTTGTAAATCACTTTCCTTCCCATCATGGATGACTGGAAAAATCACCTCAGGTTTTATTTCTGGAGGAAGGAACACAACTCTTTATTTTACACCCTGATCATCATAACAGTGTGTTTGGAGAATGTAGAGACGTGTGCATACTTCTAGAGTTTACTTGCACTATAAACAGGGTTCCAATTCCTCTTACAGATATCCCCCCCCCCCCCCCCCCCCCCCCCCCGGGCTCTTATGGAGATAAGACGGGGAGACCCCCAGAAGCCTGTGTGTAACCCTGGCTGTAAACATAAATGAAGTTTATTACCAAATAAATAGTCTGTTTCTGTGACACATTTCATATACAGTAAGTGTTATCTCTGACCATGTGTTAAAAACTAGAGCGACACCAGAGCAAGGTACTGAGACTCACTCAGCCCAGTCAGGTCCTGGGTTCAGCTCTTTAGGGTATTGGGTTTAGATGTGACCTTACATCTCAGAAGATGCTCTTGTCTCTCTCTTACAGATCTTTGGGGAGACCGAGCCAGTCCGCATGACATCTGAAGGTTCAGACTGCCGCTGTAAGTGCATCATGCGTCCTCTGAGCAGGGACGCCTGTCTGCGACTGCGGAGCGGCAGCGTGCGAGTAGAGGACTTCTACACCGTAGAGACAGTCAGCTCTGGGTCGGACTGCAAGTGCTCCTGCACGGCTCCACCCTCCTCCCTCAACCCCTGTGAAAATGAGTGGAAGATGGAGAAGCTGAAGAAGCAGGCTCCTGAGTTGCTAAAGGTGAGGGGTGGACAACGGGTGGAGAGGCTGGGCACGTTGACTATAGATGTGGAGGTCTACAGGTCGTGGACCTCGTACCTTGGTTCTTTTATTCTCAGGGGAGGGCTGAACCAGACATTATCCACAAAGGACCATGATTCAGTAGTTCCAGTTGACTTCATTATTACAGCAAAACGCAGAGAAAATGATCCAAAGACACAGCCCAGGATCCTTAATACCACCACAAGTCACGAGCATTCCCCAAAAAAACTCCCAAACTTCTGCCTACTTCATCTTTAATCCTCTACGCTCAGCCCCACCCACTCCATGGACAAGGTCTTCCTCTTCAATGTGTTATCAAAAAGCTCTGTGTGGAGTAGAGGTGTGAATCCTAACTATACTCTCACGATTCGGTTACGATTATTGTGTCAACGATTTGGTTCGATATCTCGATGCATCACGATTATTTCATATGGATTTGTTTTCATTGATTAATAGAAAATGTCAGATATTTGCTTTTTCTTTTATCAAAAACGTGTCTGACGCAACATGTCACCCCCAACAAAGCTCTTCATTCACAACAGTCCTCAGGACAAAATTTCCTCATTCGACATCTCAGGCTGTGGGAGAAACATGCTCTGCAGATGCTAACTGAATCTTAAAAATAATGTAAACCTATAGGACATGTCCAGTTATTGTCTTCAATTTAGTTATAAAATACATATATTAGCTTTTAATGTCTTTGGAGCAGCTTTAGCATCAAATATTTATGCTGTGGTACAAGGGTGGAAGAGAAGTAAATAACACAAAATTAAGTTTGTTATTTTGTTTGAACCCAATGGTCTCATTTCAGAAATGTTGGAGCATGAACCAAGTTCTGTTTAATGCAGGAAATGCTAAAGCATTAAAAAATCCTAAACTTCCAATAATATTTGAGATGTTTGTTTTATTCTTGCTGATAATAATAACTGATAATAATAACTACCCAGCTTATGGATCTCCTTCACTACCCAGCTGATGGATCTCCTTCACTAACCAGCTGATGGATCTCCTTCACTACCCAGCTGATGGATCTCCTTCACTAACTAGCTGATGGATCTCCTTCACTAACTAGCTGATGGATCTCCTTCACTAACCAGCTGATGGATCTCCTTCACTACCCAGCTGATGGATCTCCTTCACTACCCAGCTGATGGATCTCCTTCACTACCCAGCTGATGGATCTCCTTCACTAACTAGCTGATGGATCTCCTTCACTAACTAGCTGATGGATCTCCTTCACTAACTAGCTGATGGATCTCCTGCACTACCCAGCTGATGGATCTCCTTCACTAACCAGCTGATGGATCTCCTTCACTAACTAGCTGATGGATCTCCTTCACTACCCTGCTGATGGATCTCCTTCACTAACTAGCTGATGGATCTCCTTCACTACCCAGCTGATGGATCTCCTTCACTAACTAGCTGATGGATCTCCTTCACTACCCAGCTGATGGATCTCCTTCACTAACTAGCTGATGGATTTCCTTTCCTTCACTACCCACCTGCACTAACTAGCTGATGAATCTCCTTCAATAACCAGCTGATGGATCTCCTTCACTACCCAGCTGATGGATCTCCTTCACTACCCACCTGCACTAACTAGCTGATGAATCTCCTTCAATAACCAGCTGATGGATCTCCTTCACTACCCAGCTGATGGATCTCCTTCACTAACCAGCTGATGGATCTCCTTCACTACCCAGCTGATGGATCTCCTTCCCTAACTAGCTGATGGATCTCCTTCACTAACTAGCTGATGGATCTTCTTCACTACCCAGCTGATGGATCTCCTTCACTAACTAGCTGATGGATCTTCTTCACTACCCAGCTGATGGATCTCCTTCACTAACCAGCTGATGGATCTCCTTCACTACCCAGCTGATGGATCTCCTTCACTAACTAGCTGATGGATCTCCTTCACTAACCAGCTGATGGATCTCCTTCACTACCCAGCTGATGGATCTCCTTCACTACCCAGCTGATGGATCTCCTTCACTAACTAGCTGATGGATTTCCTTCACTACCCAGCTGATGGATCTCCTTCACTAACTAGCTGATGGATCTCCTTCACTAACTAGCTGATGGATCTCCTTCACTACCCAGCTGATGGATCTCCTTCACTAACTAGCTGATGGATCTCCTTCCCTAACCAGCTGATGGATCTCCTTCACTACCCAGCTGATGGATCTCCTTCCCCACCCAGCTCATGGATCACCTCCACCACCTAGCTGATG